>CBVK0104182739.1:0-15333 GCA_900067695.1 Picea abies
ATCGGTCTCGGCATTCCTGCTGAACCGCTCTTCCGATCTCACCATTAATGAGAAGGGTGATTTTGACTGGCATGACATGCTGGAGCATGATGAGCTGGAGCCTAGGACTCCACATGATGACTTCAGAGAGGAACATAGTGTAGGTGCACATGATATTATTCTGCATGGAGCAGAATGAATTAAAAGCACCGGTTCACTAGATGTCACCTTTCTAGTGGATGACGCATGTGTTCCGATAAATATTCAGAAGATTGCAGGTAATTGTCCCATTAATTGATTCATTATTTTAATGAAATTGAAATGGACATTTGTTGAGATTATTAATTGATTAATGGATAACACGTTACTGCAGGAAATAATGTTTTCTATAGAAACTTACATGACAAAGCATTGGAGTTGTTTGGCCCCACCATTCGAACACAGTGGAATGGCCAAGATAGCAAAAAGAAAGATGATTTAATAGATCACATGGTGAACTTGTTCGACAACACTTTCAACAAGAAAGTGGTTTCAAAGTTAGCCAGAGAGAATTTAAAATACACCAGGGCCTAGTATAGGGATAAATTGCAAATAGACCTAAAGCACGAGCGCCCTCCCATGGTTTCTAAGAAAGAGTGGAAGGCGCTAATAGAGGATGCAAAGGAGAACTTGTTTAAAAAACAAGGACGACAACCATGAGTTGGTCAAGCAAGGTACAACACATGTCATATTATCAGTGAAATATGAACATTTATGTTTTTCTTTCATGTTTTAAGTAACAATTCCAATATCTAATTTTTTTCAAAAATTCCATATGTAGGCTACTAGACACATCCAAAGAAACAAACGCCAGAGTGGAAAAACATGGCCAGCCTAAACTAGGCCAGGGTGGCTACGGAAAACTCAAAGCGCAAATAGTAAGATTTAAATGATTAACTATGGTTAATATTTATTTAATAGCAATGAACAAATATATGTTTTTGTTATTGGTATTTTTAATGGTGTTATGCATTGCAGTTAAATATGTTTGACACTACTGCCACCAAGGAGGACCTGAAGCTTGGTTACAAGCATGGTTTTAAAAGTGTCATTGAATATAGAAAAATCTTGGGCCAAACTCCTATCTTCCCAGCCACACAGGTAAATCAAATGAATAAGGAAACCACAGTAGCATGCTTGTAAAGTCTTTTCATATTTTATTATATCACCCTTAACTAAGTATTTATGTTTGTTTTCAAGCAATAGTGCTACCATAGTAGTGAATCAAGCGGTATTCAACAAACACCACATCATACAAGGGTCCACATGTTCAGTGATAGTGTTGAGCATAGTACCCATTCCAGTATGTATGCTTCAGAATTATAAATATTTACTGTGATTGTAGATATTTATTTCCTGATGCATACTTATATATTCTCTTCTCAAAATTAAAGAGCATGTAGCTCAGAAGGGTGAAATGCGAGAGCAACCAAGTGGACAGGAAATTAACGCACCAACTATCCTAGCTACAGAGACAGGTAAAGAGCAATACTGTAATGTTAATCAAAACAATAAATTAATTATTTCAATTATATTTCAACATATCGATATGATCATTTTTGTTGTTCCAGTTCACATCCTTGAACAGACGCCAGCTAACCCTTCTCAGTGACGTACCAAAAGTATGGTACCTGAGAGCACACAAACAGTAGAAGGATAGGGCACACGAAATACAATGTCCTTGGATGATGATGATATCCCAATTGTCAGTTTTATGAATGTAAAAAAAAGTAAATCAAAGAAAAATTAGATGTATAATTTCATGACCTTTTTTTGGATCTTTATCGATGTTTATATTTTCATGACCTTGACTATCCTAGTTATGCATTAATGTATATATGTTTTCTATATAGAGAAAATCATTTGTTGGGTATGGGAAATTGAGAGTGATGTGAGGGGGGGGAGGGGCCATATGAGCTTCCACCTTCACGTGGTTGTCCTTGTTTAGTAGAGAATAACCTATTCTCGAAACAAAGAGAAGCTCATTAAGGTATGCGACGACTTAATTTTTTTCTAGAGTATTTTACATAACTAAATGCATGCTTATTTGCTTATTATAAATTATTTACTCATATAAAAAATTTGTCTTTTATGATTCATGCAGGTCTTAGTGATCGAAATGCATCTCATTGAAAACTCTTATCAAGTTGTATGGGCTAATGGATCTGGCGAAAGGACAATGAAAAGATAAGGTTTTTGATTTGTTTTTAAAAGTAGGCTTTATACTAGTAAAAGTTCACAATCCTCATGAATATGTAGATATCGATACATATGCCAAGTTCCATGTGGTGTTTTGGTTTACTTGTAGATCACATTTTAAATAGAATTTTGGTTTACTTGTAGTTTTTTTATAAAGAATTATAACTATTTTAGAGAACCCCCATATACAAAGTCTTTATCCATATCCTCATTGTGGAAAATAAATTAGAAAATATCCCTCACTTCATTCATTTCCATAATACTAACTTTATTGCTATCCCTAGTCCAAATACTAGTTCCTATTAAACAATGCAAGAAGTTAATCCCAATAATCTAGACCCCTCTCATCCCACATGTTAGTGCAAGTATTATAAGGCTCCAAAGGACACTACTACAAAATGCTTATTCTTATAATAATAATTCACATCCAAATGCCTTGATGATCCTAGGGTACACCAATATTTGGACACTTCTCCCCAATAAAAAATAGTCCCTATTACAAACTCTATTGAAAAATATCCCTCATTACTCATAATGATGAATGAAATTTATTTCCCTCTCTAAGTCTCGTTTTTACTCATAATTGTTAGATCAAAGACCAACTTGCCACTATAATCCTTGACAATTGTAACCAAAATAATTGCATTTTCCATCACTCCTCACCCCTATCCTTATCATTGGGGCTTTGTACAATAGGACGGAACTCATCTTCTCATTAATAAACATTGTGGAGTCACCCTTGTCATAGGGATTTTTCAAGAGATTGTTGAATGCTATGTATCTCACCTTGATTACTATAATTTACTCTTGAACATATAATATGAACAACAATGAAATGTTTTATAAGATGTCCATTGTTCCTATTGGGAGTTTTTTTGGACTAGCTTAGACTTCCCATTATCAAATCTAGCCACTTCTTACCTGGTAGCACCCAATATTACCTAGTTCTCTCCTTGTCTTCTTCCTCTCCTAGTGTTCCATGCTCTCCTACATACTCTTCCTCTTTTCCTAGTCCTCTTTTTCTAGTCCTTCACTTCTTTGGTCAGTTTTCAAAGATTTCCCCCTTAATGGCCACATTCCATAGCTTGCAACTATGAAGCCCCTCCCAATGGTGACATCATATCTTCCTTTGATTTGGCTATCGACAATTTGGACCCTAAATCTTCATAGAAAATTTGAAGAAAATCCAATGTATTAAGAAGGACACCTCCTCTTCTATTGAGGCGAGGAAATGATCATTACAAAAGTGAACATTGACTCGTTGGCCCCCCTTTCTATCAAGTAAAGGGATTGATTTAATAACGTCACATGTCATTCTACTATGCAGGAAATAACTGAGTTCTTATGTTAACATCACATAAAGTGAAGGTGCTTAGGGGTTTCCATGTCTAATTGACCAAAAGAGGAAAATTTATTTATATCTAGCATGGTTAATTGACAAGCAAACTACAACCTTGACAAAAAAAGTTTCATCAACCTTAATTAAAATAAGGCTTTGGTAAATGTATCCCATGAATTGAGCTAATGCAATCTAGCTTGAATTTGTGTGCCCCAAGATTTGCAAGTTTATTTTACCTTCAAAAAAATCTCATCTTAAGCACTATGGCGTAGCTATATTCATTAAAAGGGATAATCTCTAGCAACTAAGATAGTGATTCCAATTATTCTTTCACAACCTTTTGCTTCATTCTTCTAACAATGACAAGTTTTCCACAATAGCCCCACAAAAAAGTAGTGACCCAACTAATATCATCCTCCCATCAAACTTCCCATATTTTGAGGCTTCTAGGCTACGAAATTAGGTTCCAAATGCATTTGAAGACTCCAACACACATTTCCTACTTAACATGAGATACATAAAGCATTAAACTTATCTTCATGACTTTGAATTTTGCATCTCCCAAGAGATGGAAAAATGATATGTTGATGATCTAACATAGTAAGCAATCCTTGAACTTGCATGGATCTTCTCCTATTATAATCAGAGAAGAAAAATGCATGTTTAGTAAGAACATATTGGTATAGTCACTTCAACACTTTGTTACCTCTTTTATGAAAATTGGACCAAGTAAATCACAACCCAAGAGAGTCTTGACAAAAAAAAATGTTGGGGTCGTACAACACAAGCCTAGCCTTTAGGCCATTCCAAGCCATGTTCTCCCTCAAGGGTGTTTGAACAAGTAGCAATCCCTCTTTATCTTCTTAACTCTCTGCATTGTTAAAATCTTCACACAACCATATGGTTTTGGGAGCTCATTGGCCAACCAATCCTACATGCCCACTCTCTCATTTGAATCATTTGAGGCATCTATGTTGACTAGTCCTAGGTCTTGTCCATTTAGAGGAAATGACATCCAAACCAAGCAACATGTTAGATCAATACCATGTCCAATGGTTAGGTAAAAATACAAGTATATCAAGGTGGTTGACTCTCTACCTTCAACATGGTTAGGTAAAAATACAACAATCGACCATATTAGCCAAAGAGTGACTTACAAAATTAAACCAACTACTTTAACTTCTTGCAAACATAAAACATCTAACTTGGAACAATTTCATGTGTTCTCCAAACCATGGATTTGTGGAAAGGACTATAAGGTCCGGAAGATTCCATGATAATATCTTCATTACAAAATTTCAACATGAAAATTCATAGCCTCATCATCTCTCAAGATCTCAAGGAAACACAAATCATTTGGAGAGGTAGATTATGCAATTGGGGCAAGGAACACTCATTTAAGGTTCTATCATTTTGTTTCTAAGAGTCTTTAATGTAATGATCCTACTAAGAGTTAATTCATGGGAGCAAAGGTTAGGCCATATGGCCCCCACATTTTAGATAGGAGGTGGGTTGGGAAGCCCCAAAGAGAAATTTTCCCACAATCGAGCTAACAATCTTCTTAGAAGTTGGGATAGGGATAGGTGCCATGGTTATTTAATCTTTTTGGATTTGAGGATCTTTTCCCTTCTTTACAACCTTCACTATTTGTGAAGGGAAAGGCCACAAAGCCTTGCATTTGAACATTGTTTGCAACTTGGGTTTCAACATTTTCCACATTATTCGAGGGAAATCCTTAATTCTATGGTCAATGATTTGTCATTGAAACATATGTTCAAGATCTTAATGTACTAGACCGGTTGGTGAATCCCCCCCCCTATTCATCACCACCTAGATGTACATAAATTCATTAAAGTCTTTAAACATTTTGACTCTTAAGGAAACCCCTTTTCTAAGGCCATAGGTTGAAGAACCTCATAAGCTCATGTCATATGAAGTTACCAATTGATGTAATGATACATTTTAAGAAATCCCCAAAATTATGGTCAAGCTTTAAAACACTACCCCATATTGACCAATATAGTTGGGCACCTTCATCTACAAAGAACTTTTTGTCATTTGGAAAGGAGAACAAGGTATTCCAACACACCCATGGATTGTGAGAAACCACTTCATGGAAATGAAATTTTTCCTTAAAAGAGAACTGTTGAGAGTATAAAGCATCACAACCATAAAGACTAGTGCCGACTACTTTCCTAGGACAAATGGAGTCAAGATAATGCATTCAAGGAGGCCAAGCAAGAGAGAAGGTGAATATTTGAGCCTTAGAGTTATCCACTCATAGAACCAAGTCAAATTTCAAAGGAAAACCACTAAATTTTATCCACTCATAAACCCTAGGTGTCGTCTCACTTTCTCTAATGTGTCTAGCAAAGAATATTAATTGAACTAGGTCTTGAGCCTAGGGGGTATCCACTTCTAACCCATAGACCAAACCCTAGATAATATAAACCTTAAGGGGATAGCCACTCCTAACCCGTAAAGCAAATCTTAAGGGGATCCACCTCTCATTCTTGCACTAATGCCTTGAAAATATAATCATTCTTGCATGTTTTATTTATATGCTTGGGATACCCATGCAATTATAAATAAAGGATAGAATTCTCTTCAACTTACATATCCATTATCATCTAGAGTGTGGATTAAAAGTTTCTTGAGAATTTATTATATCTACTACACATGATAAATGTAGATATTCCAAAATGCAACTTTACATGAGTGAAGAAGATAATTACATTTTGTTTTCATGTTTCAACATGGTATAAAAACTACCATAGTATTTAGTCTAGTTTACTCTAAAATGTATATCGACTTTATAGCTTCAAGCTTCCCACATGAGCTTATTCTTGGCTCTCCTTTCTTAACAAAAAAATTATGAAATTTATACTTTAATCCTCCTTCAAGCCTACAATCATCTCAAAGACTCGAGACTTGCATACATATACAAGTTTTGTAAGGTTTTAACCATTTGCCAAAATTTGAGCTAGATGTATGTAATCCCTTATATTCTTCAAGTACATAAGAGTTTAACTTTAGAGATATGGTCAAATAAAAACATCAAAGGTCTTAAAGGAAATTGACCATGTGGTTTTATATATATTTATCATACTTGATTACCGAATAAAAATGTTGTAGGATACCATTCACATGAAGTCTAGGCTTTGTTGTGACTTGGATCAATTGACAAGGATTATAAAAGCATATGATTTGAGTTAATTTTTTTTTGTTTTCCCAACAAATAATTCATGTAGTACTTCAATGCCTAAACTATGATGTACAATTCCTTTTGGGTATATTATGATTGCACCAACAAAAGTTTCAAGTGTTATGTTATCCAACTCCTTCATTGTATCAAAGGTTCCACCATTGTGTATCATGTGAAATTTGCTTTGATTTCAAATGAAATTTCAAGTTTCATTAGATTTAATATTGATGCATTACAATTCTTCCAAGTCAAAGCTTCAGTTACTTGGTTTTCAATTGCAATGAATTGAAAGGTTATACTTGCCTTTTCTAATGTGCATTGAAGAGACACTTCATTCCTAAATAATTTGCTAACCCCATGAATTACCTTGGTTCAATTAAATTACTCTATTGCAACTCGCTATAACTCTGTTGCAACTCACTATAACTATGATGTAACTCTGCTGCAACACTATGTTGTAACTGTACTTTCTTCTTCGAATTTTGTGATGTTACTCCACTTGTTGTTACTCACTATTACTCTGCTACAACTCGCTATAACTATGTTGCAACACTTTCTGTAACTCTATTGCAACTCGCTATAACTATGTTGTAAATCTGTTGCAACACTATGCTGTAACTGTACTTTCTCCTTCGAATTTTGTGTTGTTACTCCACTTGTTGTTACTCACTATTACTCTACTGCAACTCGCTATAACTCTGTTGCAACACTTTCTATAACTCTACTGCAACTCACTATAGCTATGTTGTAACTCTGTTGCAAAACTATGCTGTAAATGTACTTTCTCCTTTGAATTTTGTGCTATTACTCCACTTGTTGTTACTCATTATTACTCTGCTACAACTCGCTATAACTCTGTTGCAACACTTTATGTAACTCTGCTGCAACTCACTATAACTATGTTGTAACTCTATTGCAACACTATGTTGTAACTGTACTTTCTCCTTCGAATTTTGTGTTGTTACTCCAAGGAGGCTACAATAAATAAGTTCGAGAAATGGTCTTAAGATATCATCCATAAATCTTATAAGTGTTGTCATAGTACTGTGTAATATAAATTGCATAATGACTCACTCATGCAATCCATGTGTTTTTTTGAAAGTAATATTCCAAATTATTCTTTGTGTATATTGTCATATTGGTATCCTTACTTCTAATCCAACTTCATGATAACACATGCTTACAATATTCGATTGATTAGTGCCTTGATTATTTGTAGGGGATATATATATATATTACAATATATTAGAATATTACAATATTACAATGTAATAGTAATGTCATATTGCAATGTAATATGGCATTACCATATTACATTGTAATATGGCATTACCATATTACATTGTAATATGGCATTACCATATTACATTGTAATATGGCATACAATATGGTATACCATATTTCATGTAAAAAAAAAACTAAAACCTAAAGTCATCATCGCAATATCGATGCAAGTTCATCGGAAATATTTTACTATTTTACCACAACTGTCGCTATAGCGATGAAACTTCGTCGCAATTTTCCACGAATATTCGTCGCATATACAACATGTGCGTCGTAAATTTGGCTTTGAGATATTGCACTCGTCAATATTACCATGGTGTTTCTTCGCAAGTTGCGACAAACTTTTATCACATGTTCAACAGTTGCGTCGTAAGTTATTGGCTTGGCATAACTTTTCGTCCCAATTGCGATGAAGTTTCATTGTAATTGCCACATTTCTTCGTTTTTATTGCAACAATAGTTTGTCATAATTGCGACGATGCATAGGGTTAACCGATATTGAAGGTGGTTACACGTGGAGAATTAATTTAGTCGATGTTTCCATGCACACTTGGATCGTGGATATAGCGACGAAATTATTCTGAAGAAAAAAAAACTCGGCTTTCGTGGAAATTGCAACGGATAAGTGTGGAAATATCAACGAAAAACCATCGCAAATTTGCTCATATGTATTAGTGTCACCACTTAAATCCACGATGCTTTCTGAGCTTCATGCTACACCCACATTTGGGCACTCAGGGTTTGCCAAAACCTATGACCGGGTCAAACGTTATTTTTTCTGGGATAGTATGAAAAAGTATGTTCACACTTTTGTGGTAGAATGTGATGTTTTTCAATGCAAAAAGGGTGAAACAATCAAAGCTCCTGGTACACTCCAACCACTTCCGATTCCACCCTCTATTTGGAGGGACATCTCTATGGATTTTATTGTGGGATTACCTAAATCAAAAAATAAGTAAGTCATCATGGTGGTTGTTGATCATCTTTCCAAGTATGCTCATTTATGTTCTCTTCAACGCACATTTACCACATCCATTGTGGCTCAACGTTTCATGGATCATGTCTTCAAGCTTCATGGAATGCCTCATTCTATTGTTTCTTATCGAGATCCCACTTTCACCAGCAATTTTTGGCAAGAACTGTTCAGGCTACAGGGCACCTAATTGCATCTCATCACTGTCTATCATCCCCAGACTGATGGTAAAATTGAAGTTGTCAACAAGTGTTTGGAGACTTATTTGAGTGTTTTCCCTCTGAAAGGAAAAATCAATGGGCTCAATGGTTACCATTATCTTAATGGTTGTACAACACTTATTACCATACAAATACTCACATGACGCCTTTTGAAGAAGTATATGGACAACAATGACCTTTGTTTCTCTCTTACATGCTAGGTGTCTCGAAGGTACAAGTGGTTGACCAAAATCTTACAGTTCAAGAGGCTATTCTCCGTACCCTCAAAGAGAATTTGACCATGGCTCAGAATCTCATGAAGAAACAATCCAATTAAGGTTGCTCAGAATGTCAATTTTCTGAAGGAGACCAGGTATTTCTTTGATTGCAACCTTATAATAAAACTTCACTCAAGGCCGAACATTGTCAGAAACTAGCACCCAAATTTTATGGTCCTTATATAGTTCTCAAGTGCCTGGGACAGGTAACCTATCAGTTAGATTTTCCCATTTCTTCTAAGCTTCATCCTATTTTTCATGTCTCTTGCTTAAATAAGGTGATTGGAACTAAGTTCCAAACTCAAACCATCCTTCTCGAGTTGGATGAATAAGGATCCATCTGGTTGTAGACACAAGCAGTTTTGGACCAACATGAGCATCGTCTTCATTAGTGCACCATCAAGAAAGTGTTATTCTAGTAAAATATACAACTCTAGCAAATGCCATATGGGATTCAGCTACCATTATGCAACAATTTTCTCATCTCAAGACTTGAGGACAAGGTTTATTTTAAGGGGGAGGGCATGTTAGGGACCTAACCTACCTAACCCCTCATGTGGGTAGAATAATATATTTCCATGTAATAAAGGTCGATAGTAATAAGGCCTAACAATAAAGAGGAATAAGTCAAATGTAAGAAGACCTAATAGATTTTTCTGCTTCTAGAAGGAACTTCCTCTAGATTATTCTTTTGGATAGATAGATTTAGTATAAATAGGAGTAGAGGGCATGAGAAGTTTTGTCTTGAAGAATTATTGTAATAGATCTCTTCTCTCCTGGAGGTTTCCCCCTCTAAGAGGCAATTGAACCTTATTTCCTATCAAAAAGGTATAATTCTAGTGTTGTGGTTCCATATAATTTTTTGTTCCACTGTTATCTCTGCAATATTTATGTATTTTGTTGTTATCTTGGTGTTATTTCTCTTTTCTACTAATATATTAGACATGGTACCTTACAATATTAAAAGGAATTAATTGAAACCTAGTAAAAATAAATGCATAAAACTAAAAAGGGTCTTACAAAGAAATAAATGCATATCAAAAGGAAATAATTAAGGTTTGGAAAGAAATAGTTCCGAGGAAAGGGTAACTCAAAGCACCAAGCACTCCCTCTATAAAGGCGCTCATGAAGATGAACTTCACATGTGGTCTTGCATGTCAATGATACCATGACCATGAAGTAAACCACATGACACATCATTAACTTATACTTACACCTTGATGATTTTCTCTGAAAATACTACTCTACTTGCATACTAGCACACCTAATAGGGTCCTGTGATGGTCCTCCCACACCTAAATTTGGAAAATTCCATAAATTCTCAAGTTAGTATGAATTTTTAAGAAGATACCTAATGTGGATTTCTTATATGGCTTTTGTATTAAATTATGGATTACTTTTTATGATTCTAATGGCTCTTGTATCCATAATGGTTGGGCTTACCTGATTCTACAAGCCCTTGCTTGATGATGATGACTTTTGGAGATGGTCCTATGGAGGATGTGCTAATGTTTCTACCTTGGATGATGCACATTGTGTGGAGGAAATTGGGCCCTTGATGATGAGTGTTAATCTACCTGATGACTTGGCATGCATTTCCACACCTCCCACCACTTCTTATACCTAGGATGTTGCATTGATGAGATAGGACATTGCACATACAGTTGGAACTGCCACATGGAAGCCTAATGATGCCATGCAACCTTTGAGGATGTTATGGCTTGGATTGATGACATGGCATGTGGTGATGATGGTATACCCCTTTGGATGGATGATGGATCCTCCTCCTTCACGATGTTGTCATTTTCACCTCGGACGTTGCACATCTAGAGGAGGATGTCATGTTTGAAGTGATGTGAATTTTGCTTGAGCCGACTAGCACATGGGTGATAAGTTGGCTCCTTGTTGATGATGATATGTGACCCTATTGGTGAGGGGACATGAACTTTGGTGATGATTTTCACCTTTTGGGGATGGATGTGATGTTTGGAGCTTTTATACCCCTTGAGGAGATGACATCACCACTTTTGACACTTTACATTCACATGTGTGGCCTTTTAGGAGGATGTTTTAGTGTTTTAGCATTTTAGCGTTTTATTTTCATTTTGGAGGCACTTTTGGGGATCCTCCTATGAACTATCCACCTTGTATCATGGATTTACATGCTTTAGGGGATTCTTGGGAGGATATAGCACTTGGTTACCTCATATATATAGAGGGAGTGCTTCATTTTGTAAATCATAACTCATCTTGTGGAGAATCATCACTACACTTGTATTCTATCTTTCTTTATCACCATGCAGAACTTATGTGCACCTTCTTGGAGATGATATTGTGGATGCTTTTCAAGTTTTGTGGATGATTTCATGGTTAAGTTTCATGGATACTCATTGATTTACCTAGTTAGTGTTCTTTTGAAGTCATTGGTGGTTTATTTCTTGATGTATTAAGTCAATGTTTTATCAAAGTGGTGATAATTGCATGATATCTTGTATTTTCTTGGATAAACCTTGTCTTGAAACCCTAGGAAGGTTTGTAGTGGACTACCTTCCCTTGTTATCATTTATTTAAATCTTGTTGAAGGGCATAAGGGTATTTCTAGGGTTTGTAGTGGACTACCCTAGTATTGTTCTTATAGGATAAAATTATATGGTTTGTAGTGGACTACTCTATGGTTTAAGCCAAAATTCATTTGGTCTCTTGCTAAAGATTGTTAGAAGACATAGGATGGAATCTTAGGCTTTGTAGTGGACTACCTTGAGTTAGTATTCCAAAGAATTAACACCTAGGATTTGTAGTGGACTACCCTAAGGTTTAGTTCTTAGGTCTTCTTCTTTCCTTTGCTCTCCAAGAAAGTTGCATCTTTGACTCCATATGCCCAAGGAAGATAGATGACACTAGTCTTTGTCCTCTTGCAAGTAAACTTAAGCCCTAGTTTTACCTCTCCTTGATGTTTTGTGGTTAGATTAGGACCCACCTTCAACTCCCAACTCTTTCTTAGATTGACATATAGGGTTTATTGGAATTTTTCACCTTGGAATCTACCTGAAAATATTTTATTGTATTTCTATTGCAATTTTCAACTTGCTAGGGTTTGACGTATTGGAGGTTTTAAGATTGTTTCATGTCATTTACATTTTATCTTGTTATCTAAAACCCTATTTTTAGCTTGAATTTTCATCCCTCTTTCAATGTATGTCTATTGGTTTTAAGGGATATTATATTTATGTTGTTGTAACTTGTCTCATTGCTAAAGCATTCATTTTAAAATACAAGTTTTATGACAACCATAGTTTCCTCATTTATTTGTAGTGCTTGGGGTATATCCTTGACTTATTTTGACTTGTTATATATCATCTATTGTCTTGTACACATCACTTTTACAAATATGGAAACTAATTCACTAAACTACCTTACACTTTATTTGAAAACCTTGACCTAAGTGGTGGTTTGATTAAGTGACCAATATAGGAGGTTGTAGAGTTGACTTTCTTGCTATAGGATTCCTTGAGGTTTCTAGGGAATCCTCCCTTGTGCTGGATCTCATCCTTCACTAAAAAAAGGGAAGTAATTTCTAAGGTGATAGTGGTGTTGTTGGGAAATAATACCCTATGAACTAACAAGCTAGGGCTAAACTTGCATGCAGATCATGACCCTTAAGAAATCACTTTTGACCTACCACCCCAAACCTAAAACCCTTTTTCACATGTAAACATGGAAAGAACCTACTAACCTTTTTACTGATGTTTGGAGTAGATCCTCTGTTGCGCTTTATCTGCTTGCTTCTGCTGCTCCTTCCAAAGACAATCCTGCAATCAAGACAAAACACCATGCATGCATGCTATTTTTCTACTAGAGGGTTAGAGATTAAGCATAAATCGAACAACACATATAAAACTCATGCATTGGGACGGGAAACGTATTCTTTATTAATCTCATGATGAATCATCTTACAATAATGATAGAGATCGGCCACCGCTCCTTGATCCTGATCCTGGGCTCCTCCTCTTCTTTGTCCTCCAACTGCTTTGCTTGAATTCTCCTTAAGCTTGAGGAAAGGCTAAAGGGTTGGGACAAAATGGATTCGACAATTGGGCAGAGTTTCTTTGCTATGATTTTTTCCCCTTCCAAATAGTACCCCTACCCCTTCTTTTATAGGCTAGAAGGAGCTAGGGTTTTGGACGAACTCTCGGCCATGCATGGCTGGGAGTTTCAGTTAACTGACCCAAATCTTTTTGTCCCGTCGGCAAATTTCCTGTTTTTATGCTTTGTTAGGTAAACGCGGACTGTAGTAGGCCAGCCAGCGTTCCAACGCGTGCAGTAGTGGGCCTGCCAGCATTCCAACACGTGAAGTAGAGGGTTAGGGTGCAGGCCACTTGATTTAAGAGGGTTTTCCAGAGTTTATTCAGCATGGCTTTGGCAAGGAAGAGATATGTGTTGGCCTGATGCCAGGTAAGCATGTGTGGTGCAATTTAGGGTTATAACAGATGCCCCCTAATGTGTGAGGTCAGAATAGCATCTGATGGCTGAAATACATTACCAATTCTTTACCAATCTGTACTGATATGCTAAATGAGTGAGCCCAAGAATCAGGAATCAGGAGGTGCCTTCTGCAAAAAATATCAAATGTCTCACCGAGGCGGGCATACCCATGCTCGGGATAAAATAGAACCATGGATACCAATCAAATACACTGTAGATCCATGTCAAACAACTATGAAGAGTAGCTGCGAACATACACAGCAGAGCTACATCTAGAAATCAGAAAGATATACAAATAAAGTATCCATCTCCCATAAGCTGATTCGGCCTGGTGGCTGTACTTCAGAGCTCGAGCAACAACTTCAAAATCTTCTAAAACTTAGGTAGGAGTGTAATATGCGTGTACAACTGCACTACCTAGAGGTCTTCGACGGCTCGTCGGTTATGGACTTGATAATAATGATGATCGGACTGAAGGCTTCAGTGATTTCGAACAAAGAATTGATTGGACGTTCAGGATGGCCGGGTATGCGGACAAGAGACATATTGCAGAGGGGCCAACTCAGGCTTAGTGACAAACTTCCCTTGGACAATAGCATGACAAGTGATAAGACTCAGGCAACATATCTATTAATCATAAGTCTACGAAGCAGGAGGCAACGCAAACTCTCCATATGTTTGGAAGAGTAACCAAACGGTGGAGGACACAACTCTATATAGCGAGCAAAGCTTCCTAAGGTCGTACTACATCCCATAGTCTGATGAATCAAACAGATAGATGTGCTGTATCCAAGGGCGACTCATGATGCTGCCAATAAAGAAAATACTTTTCCCATCCTCTTTTTGGGGTATATTTGATTTTTTTGTTCTTTTTTATGCTTTTGAAAAAAGAATAAAGGAATAGTACGTTACAATGGAGGAACGAGCACAACAAACATACAAGCTCAAGGCATAAGGACAAGATTGATGTTCTAGGGAAATGATACTCGGGAAAAATCCTCCAACAGCCAAAGGTGTTAAGACGCAAAGGCAAACTTTTACTAGGATGATGGGTAAAGGATGCAAATGCGGTTGATAGAACACACAATGGTAACGTCCTTCAATGTAAGTTTAACGAGCCCAGAGAAGGGAAGCTCAGTGGTTTTTCATATTTAGAGAGTTTGAAAAAGAATAAAAGAAAACTCCATTGGGGTACCTTTTTCGACATTAGTCTAGTCGGTTCGAAAAAGGGGTAAACTAGCACCGATTAGACGTCAATTCAAAACCATTTTAACGAGTGTGACAAGGAGAAGATCACTCAGCTATTTTTTCAATTTTAAGGAGTCTGAAAAAAGATTAACTATGGACTCCGTCAG
>CBVK0104182741.1:0-16878 GCA_900067695.1 Picea abies
ATTGTGCGTGGGGGGGGGGCAACTGGACTATTGCCTCCACCTTAAGAGGATCCACCATGATCCCTGTTGTGGAAACGATGAAACCTAACAAACGTCCTGACGTGATGCAAAAGCTACACTTGTTGGGATTCAAGCGAATCTTGAAGTAGCGACAACGTTCGAAGATTAGTCTAAGGTGTGTAGGATGATCTTTTCGCTTGCGAGAGCGTGATGCTAAATCATCTGGATAGGTCTCGAATATATGTTTGAGGTCGTGAAATGCAAAAGACATGGCCCGCTGGAAAGTGGCTCCAGCATTCTTGAGACCAAAAGGCATCATTCGATAGGTGAATGTACCCCACGGACAAATGAATGCCATTTTTTTTTGGTCCTCAGGCTTGATTTGGATTTGGTTATAGCCTAAAAAACCATCCATGAATGAAAAGGCTTCACAACCGGCACATTCATCAATGATTTGGTCAATGAATGGGGTTGGATAATTATCTTTTGGACATGCCTTGTTCAAATCACGGAAATTGGTACATACATGAATCGTGCCTTGTTTTTTATCGACCGGCACGGGGTTTGACACCCATTGAGTCAAATGAATAGGGTATATGAACCCAGCCTTGAGAAATTTCTCAACCTCCGTCTTAATGGCTGCTGCTTTCCTAGGATTAACTGGACGAAGTTTTTGTCGAACAGGCTTAGCATCAGGATACGTTGTGATTTTGTGTTCAACTATTTTCGGATCAATGCCTGACATTTCCTCATAAGACCAAGCAAAAAATGTTGTGGAATTATTTAAAAAGATCTGTGTAAATCTAAATCTCTTCGAGGGAGCAATCTGCTCCGACGAAGACATTCTCCACAATGCCAGGGTTTCGGGAGATATTGATAGGTATAGTTTCAGCGATAGTCGCCATATTGCCCTCAGCATAAATTTCTTGTGTATCTAAGAGGTTAATAGGACATGACTGATCTCCCATCATGGTGATAGTGAATTCTCCTGCCTCGATTCGGTGTAACTCTGGGAGGAAATATGATTGGTGATGAAGATCTTCCCAAGGTTTGTCAGGACTAGTCATTGCTTCGATTACAGCTTCGTCAGAAGGAAAGACTAAGTCTAACGAATTGGTGTTGGTGAGCGAACCCTGAGCCCAGACAGGCTCTAGGGGTGGATCTAACTCTTGTGCGGGAGTCAGATCAAGAGTAGCTGAAGCTTGCTGGACTACATAGTATGCTACTTCAGCAGCCAACAAGGGCATGGACATGCCAGTGTGCCCTGTCTCATCCATCGTGGCTGATGGGGAAGGAAGAATCCACAGATCCTGAAAGTATGTCATGCGGAACGACGAAACATGAAAAATCTCAGCCTTGTGGTGAGTCGATATAAAATTGACGTCGCCATGAGGAGGTGGGTAATCGAAAGTACCCATCAAAGATGGGCACAAACCAACTCCTACGTTAACGACACCGGCTTGAGGATTATCAATCATGGGAACCGTGGATGCCCCCAAGGCTGGGTCAGGTCTAGAGAAGGAAAATTGATCAATGGTCACTATCCGACCCTCGTGTGGAAACAACAAGACTCAGAAAACTGTAGCGACCACAAATTGCATAGCATAAGTCCAACTGCGACCTAACAAGAGATTGTAGTCGAGGGGGGCGTCGACTACCTCTACTTCGACGCACACAGTCTTCCCTCCTAACTGCACAGGGAAAGAAGGAATGATGCCATGTGGTCAGAATGAACGACCATCGAACGCAGTGAGGAGAGTAGGTGAAGGAGACAACTCGGGCTGACCAATGGCTTTCCAGCATGCTAATGACATAACGCATGTTGAGGCGCCCTCGTCGACCACCGTGCGAAAGATATTGTGTGTAAAATTTTTCTTGGGATGAGCCACTACTATCTGGAATGCTACGTGGTAAGGAAGACGAGGTTTTAAGTCAGTTGTATCTAGCATGATGGTACCCAGGTTACAAGTCTCAGTAGAGCCTAAAGCAGTCAACAAGGCTTTCCTCTGAGCAGGGAAAATTTGGAGGACCTCCAAAGCGGACATAGCACAAGGGGTTTGGGATAAATCTTCCACCACAAAGTAATTATGGGCAGCCCTTGCGTTTGGATTGTGAGAAGCTCTCTTAAACGCACCTTTTGGAACGTGTGTCATTGTTTCACCCAACATCTTCTCGATCTGTAGAGGAAGAGATGGGATCTCAACTTCTTTGCCCTTCTCAGAGGCGCTTGGTTTACTATAGTCGTGCACTCTAGTCATTATTAAAGCATCACCCCTAACCATGTATACGTTCATGGATGAGGAATTGTTAGGAGGAGGGAAAATTTCTTGACTGCCCCCTTCGGCACTTGCAGAGGCTTGAGTTAAATTTTGCGCATGCTGAAAGGGATTAGTCAACACAGCCTGTTGTTGTTGTGTGACAAACTTCTGGGCCTCTGCAAGTCGAGGACATAGATGGGTTGGGTGGTCTTCCGCACATAAGTTGCACGGATACCTCGCCTTCCATTTTTCCGTGGTGCCCTCGCCATCATTATCAGTGGGTTTTTTATCCCCCTTACCCTTCTTGCATTGTTTTTTCTTCCCTTTTGGTTGCTGGGTGGCCTTTGGGTTAGTTGTCTGCACGGAGTGTACTTCTGACATTTGGGTAGGAGGAGCAGCCAAAGCAGTAGTCTGGCTGGCCGCTGAGTGTTGTATAGATAACTGTTTCAATTGTTTTGTCAATTGCTCAGCAGGCTTGGTTTGGGCTGAACCAACAATACCATCGGCATGTGGTCCAGCTCTCTGTCTAGTTTTATCCAGTATTGATCGTGGTGCATCCGACAAGATGTTGTATAATAAACCATACTGAGAATAGATAAGCTCAAATTGTTGAGCTCTCATGATGGCATCCTCTTCGAAGAAAACCCCAGAAGTTGCAACGTCTTTGGATAATTGTGGTACTAAAGACTTAAGGAACCACTCAAGCAGGAATGTTGGTGGAACTGGCACTTTGATTAAACTCTTTCGGCGTCGCCACTCTCGGATATGGTCAGAGATATGGTCCATTGTTGTCTGTTCGAAATTAGCAAGCAACTTTGTGCCCGCATCGTATCTCACAGGTAACTGGAAATGGTTAAGGAAGGCCATAGCTAGTTCTCCAAAAGAAGAATACCGTGAGCGATCAAGCTTGATGTACCATTTCTCGGCACTCCCAATAAGAGTGCGTTGAAACAATCACAACTGGACAGAGTCATATTTCAGTGAGTTAGATGAACACCAAAGGTGGAAAGTAGTCACGTGATCACCTGGATCTTCATTAGGCTTGGCCTCAAACTTTGGAATGTCCAAAGGCAACTTCGTTGGCATAGGAGGCCAACACTGATCATGACAGATAGGATCATTTAACAACCTTGTCAAATCTGGCAAGTGTAACGTCACCAGGAATGGTAGTTTGGGTTGCTACTGATAGCCTGGGAAAAAGGGTCCTAGAGTTTGACTGGCACCAGGTTGCCAGGAAAAGTTTGGCTGCTGTCTTGGATTCTGGTAGAAACCATGGCCCTGACCAGCGTAAGGGTTTTGCATCTGTGGAGACATCATTGGATGATTCCCCATAAAGGACATAGGATGTTGGGCATTCATCATGTTTGACAGACTTTGGGAAGGATTACCCCATGCCGGTCCTGATGGGAGAGGCATAGAAGTCTGTTCGGGGTTCCATTGACTGTGGAACGAATTACCCCAGAACGACATTCTAGAGGAAGGAACGGATCCTTGTCCTGAGTTCCAAGGTCCTGGTATATGTGCCCCTGATGCAGGAATAGTACCCTGTGCCGAAGTAGACTGTCCAAAAATGGGTGTGCCCCCAGATGGGAAAGCAGTGGATGCGAAAGTGTTATTACCAAATGTCTCGTTCCAAATAAACGGTGACGAACCTACCGAGAGAATTTGCGCAGGTGTTCCTTGACTCCCAGCTCCTAATGAACTCATGTGTGCAGGCTGCTCGGCAGATTGCTGATGCAGACCACCAAGCGAAGGGGACGAAGGAGAGATATGACCTCCAGCGTAAGGAAAAGCATTAAAAGGGACAGGAATGCCCCCAAGTTGACCTTGCAGAGGAGCGTTAGAGCTCCCTACCCCCAGACCTAAAGTCTGTTGTTGGGAAATAATACCCTACGGACTAACAAGCTAGGGATAAACTTGCATGCAGATCATGACCCTTAAGAAATCACTTTTGACCTACCACCCCAAACCTAAAACCCTTTTTCACATGCAAACATGGAAAGAACCTACTAACCTTTTTACTGATGTTTGGAGTAGATCCTCTGTTGCACTTTATCTGCTTGCTTCTGCTGCTCCTTCCAAAGACAATCATGCAATCAAGACAAAACACCACGCATGCATGCTATTTTTCTACTAGAGGGTTAGAGATTAAGCATAAATCGAACAACACATATAAAACTCATGCATTGGGATGAGAAAAGTATTCTTTATTAATCTCAAGATGAATCATCTTACAATAATGATAGAGATCGACCACCGCTCCTTGATCCTGATCCCAGGCTCCTCCTCTCCTTTGTCCTCCAACTGCTTTGCTTGAATTCTCCTTAAGCTTGAGGAAAGGCTAAAGGGTTGGGACAAAATGGATTCGGCAATTGGGCAGAGTTTCTTTGCTATGATTTTTTCCCCTTCCAAATAGTACCCCTACCCCTTCTTTTATAGGATAGAAGGAGCTAGGGTTTTGGACGAACTCTTGGCCATGCATGGCTGGGAGTTTCAGTTAACTGACCCAAATCTTTTTGTCTCGTCGGCAACTTTCCTGTTTTTGTTCTTTGTTAGGTAAACGCGGGTTGTAGTAGGCCAGCCAGCATTCCAACGCGTGCAGTAGTGGGCCTGCTAGTGTTCCAACGCGTGCAGTAGAGGGTTAAGGCGCGGGCCACTTGATTTAAGAGGGTTTTTCAGAGTTTATTCAGCATGGCTTTGGCAAGGAAGAGATATGAGTTGGCCTGATGCTAGGTAAGCATGTGTGGTGCAATTTAGGGTTATAACAAGTGGAAAGTACTTCCAAGATTTACACTTGTCTTGCACCTTGTGATAGGCTTTGCAAAAGGGTGCTAGATTGGGTGATAACATTTTGGTGTCATTGTTGAGGATAACTAAGTCATTATTCATCGATATCTGAAGTATATGCTTCAACATTCATTGGTGAGCATGAATCAAAGCCTAATATAGTATAATCATCTAGAGACTCCATTGAAGGAAGAATCCATTTTTCCCTATGCAAAATTTTGAAGACCTTGTGCTTGTAAGGTCAAATAAGCATTCTTGTAAAGGTATTGAAGAATCACCTTGGAGACTTCACTCATAATCTTTTGTAAGAAGGTGTCATATTATTTTCAAATCTTTTGTAAAGTTGCATATTCTGAAATGAAGGAATTATGGAACCATGGGAACTTCATGAAATGTTTCCTTCTCTTGATATTAATAATATTCCTAGCTACCTGAATCACTTTTCTCCAGATTGGTTGGATAATTGTCCAAAATTTGATGATGATACATCTTTATCCACTACTCATGTTAGGAAATTCTTGAAATAAACTTCAGAAATAAATGTGACACATGAATATGTGCTAATAAGGTTATTTTTATTGTCTTTGGAAGTAAGACAAAAGGAATTGGGTCAAGCATTCTTGAAATACAAAAATTGTATCTTCTATTACAATGTTCATTGAAGAAATTCTCAAGAATTGGGGCCCGATATTTCAAAGGTATGAAGACACTCTTCAAGATAGTACAGAATCCCTTCAAGAAGATGGATTATTTTCTAACCCTATTGAATATGATGAAGAATTGATTGAAGAAAAAGAACCTAAAGAAGAGAATCATCAAGGGAGTTACCAAACCTATGAAGAAGAGCAAGGTCCACATCATGAATCCATTGAAAAAGAAGAATACTTGGATCAATCATGTCGTGTTGAAGATTAAGGCCATGATGATGACCCAATGTAAGAGAGAAGCCTTCCTCATGAAGAAAAGGGTATGGTAAGTTGTACTCCTTTCCAATTTTTTGACTTATGGGATGCATCCTTTGATGATCTGGAAAGTGAAGAGTTTTCATAAAAACCATTTAATTTGGTAAATTTTTCATCTGATGAAGAAAATGATGACCATGTTGATGATTTTATGTGTATTGGAAGGAATAAATGGGATGTTAGTTGTTTTCATTTTGATAGGGATCCCACTTATGATACTTATGATGAATTTAGGTTCAAGGTTGTGGAATTATTTCCTTTGAAACATGCATCTTTCTAGATTAATGATTCACATTTTTGGAAACATGAAGATGATATGTTCATAGATTTGTTTCAACCACCTGGGAATGCTTCATTACAAAATTTGAATGACAATTTGTAGTGATATCCTAGGAGGTGTGATATATATTCTTTTGAGCACTTGAGATTGTTTTGTGAATAATATTTTCAACCAATATTATGCTCATATTTTGTTGAACATCCATGTGAGCACTCTTATGAGGCTATGATTAGCCCTAGACAACATGAGTTTCATGACACAAATTTCTAGTCAATTTTTTCTTTATATTATTTTCAATATGCCTTTGAATATTAGGCTAAGAAGTATGGTGTTAAATTATCTATGGGGAAAATATGTTTTCAACCTATGATTTTTTGCAAGGATTTATAGCCACATATAGAGGGGAAACAAACCCTAGTTTGGGAGAAAAAAAAAGTTCAAGATCTGAATTTACCCCCCATTTTTTATCCACATTCTTTTTCAAGCAATCATGAGGTATTTTTTAGCTTTCTGATGATTCTATCTCAGGCCTTGGGAGTGACATTGTGATCCAAGTTATATTGAGAATGAAATGGAACACACATAGAAATACAGTGGAGAGTACAACAATATAGTGAAACCCAAATTCTATTAATGAATAAAATAGTAGAATTCTATAGAACACAAACTAGCTAGAATGGTGGTAGCTTATCACTGAAGAGAAGAGATGTCAGCTATGCTCATTTGCAAAAATATAATTACAAGGAGGCTTAAAAGGGTCTTTTATCATGAATCCTAAAATACAAAGAGGAAAAAACCCTAACCCTGGAAGATGAAACATCAAAAGTATTGTGGTTCCCAAGGTGGTTAGTTGATACGTCAACTTCCCAAGGGTGCAACTTTTACATACAATCTTTGTTTGGGGCACACAATAGCTTGTTGGAAATAAATATATGAGCATTAAAAAACAATATGGGGCCAAGGAATTCAATGGCATCCCCTATCCTCCCAAATGTCCAAAACACATCATTTAGGGCCTCAAAATGCCCCCGGAAATTTGGGACTAGGGAAAATTTTAGGGGCTAAATTTCTCCCATGGGATAACTTTCCTTTCTTTTTCCAAATAAAAGATTCACCAATTTCCATTTTTTCTAAAAGTGATTCACCCAAATTCTATAGAATAAAATTATTTTACCTTAGAAATAGACCAAATTATATAGAAACTATATAAATCCTTGGAAATTGTAAAAATATCATCAAACATTTTATATTTTGTATATTAAGGACTAGTAAGATTCATCAAGGTTTCTAAATTCTAAGATAATTTTCCATTCTTAAAATGATCCATGTTTGGGACCCGAAAAACAATAGAAAAATTGCTAAGAAGACAGAGAATCATTGAGTCAATGGAAGAGGTGGGTGACCACCGATATCCACCTAGATCAGTCATTCCCCCTTAGGAAGAAATGGTCTCCATTGCATGAAGTTCCCTCATCAGATGGGGAAAATTCAACTAAATTTGGCTCCTAATGAGCCACTTTCCTTAGTGAAGAAGCTGCCCTTCTTTGATGACCCGATAGGGTTGTATGTTATGTTGGTGAGTGTCTTTCATATGGGTATCCATGATTCGATGCATTGTATCATACTCAAGGGAGTCAAGGTTGATTTATGTAGGGACCAAGGGTTCGGCTACCTCCAAGGTGTCTAGTAAACATGAAAAATATGGGCGAAGGAACTTCACATTTGTAACATCATGCTCTTATGCTCACTGAGTGAACTTATTCTTTGAGGACACTTACTTGCAAGTGATCTAGATTATTATACTATTGGTCATTTGATTATGATTATGAGGCATTATGGATTTGATGATATGTTATTTTTTTATATTTACATAGACATGTGCTATTGACTGGGTCCTCCTGAGTGTGCAAGAATTTGGACATTGAGGGTGCAGAGTCATCAATGAAACCCCTTGGACTCTGGATCAAGTCAGGGAGTGGACTGTTGGGTTGAATATTGTTGATGTAACACATGTACATATGATTAGATGTTATGATGAGTGATTATTGTTCCTAACATGATTCATTGATGGATGCAAGCTGACGATAGCTTGCCAACCAGACTCACATGTGGAGTAGAGGGGTCACGTGGGCCAACCAGAGACTTGAGGGAGAGGTGTGGACGACAGACCTGCCACATCCTACTAGCGCTCTCGTCATGGCTCGAACTGTAGGTTAACAATTATCTAGTTCAAGAAGACCCACGATGTCATGAGGATAGACCGTGACATTCGCTCACGATGATTCTAAGGGGCGCACAATAAGGCAGGGGCCTTATTCCTTAGAGGCCCTTAGTCTCCCACAATATCACCTGGTGAAGTATTGACTCCAGGGGTTTTCGATGTCTACCAAGTCATTCAAGAGGAAAGTGGCACCCTTGGAGCACGTAGTGCGTCTTGAAGGGCACATCGCGCAAGGAAAATGGATTGAGGTGAGTGGCACCCTTGGAGCACGTAATGCATCCTGAAGGGCACCTTGCGCAAGGAAAATGGAAAGAGGCCAGTGGCACCCTTGGAGCATGTAGTGTGTCCTAAAGGGCACGTCGCGCAAGGAAAATGAAAAGAGGCGAGTGGCACCCTTGTAGCACCTAGTGCGTCCTGAAGAACATGTCGTGTTTTAACTAGAAGGTGAATAAACCTATACGGCCTTAAAATGAATGATGTGATAAGTAATATTTAAAAACTTTTTCCCTAATAAAAATGTCGCCCAACCTAGTGAAATTAAAATCTAGGTCTATGTAACACATGTGGTCAAAAATAAAAATCATAATTAAACATGTAACAAGAAGGGGGTAAGAAATTCAATTAATTTATTAAAATCAAATTATAATGGGGGGTTAAAATTTTAAAAGGGAAATGATTGTTTTATCTACATATGCTAATTAAAATTTTAATAAAAAAAAGAAAAAAGGGGTAAAAGGTTTTTTTTTGCACTCTAAATTGAGTTTTAGCTAAAAAGGGGAAAAGAGGGAAACTTAAAAGAAATAGGAAACTAAAGGAAAAGGGGGAAACATAAATAAAAAGTTGAATGTCCCACTTAGTAAAGAATCTTGCCTTGGGAACTTGCTATTTTTGAACTTTACTAAGAATTTAGTAAGGTGTAAGTCATTTAAGATTTGTAAGGAATATTGGGACACCAAGGAGGGTTTTTAGGAATGTTTTTAGGTGGGTGAGGGAAATAGGAATAATTAAATAATTAATGAAATTAATTTTTGGTGCAACTAGGGGGATGGGTGACATGTGTACGGGAGAGGTTTTTCTGATTAAATTAATCAAAAATAAATTAAATGAGAATTTGGGAAATAAATCACTTAAAAACTCTATAAAAATGATGGAGGAGGAGGAGTATGGATGGGATATTTATGTGTAACGTTACGCTGCTGAATGTTTTTCTTGACTAAACTTATCTTGTGGGAGTTGGGATACCTACCTATGGTAACGAGTGGTATCTCGACCTTGCGAGGTGATTTGGGTGCTAGTTGTTCTCTGGTATAGTGTGTGTGGCCTCTTTGTGGCTCGAGGGGCTCAGGGGGAAGAAGAGTACTCCTAGCGTTGGTTGGGAGGTACCAGTGAGGCCACATCGGTCGACAAGCAGGAGCTAGATGGAGCACATGCGAGACAGAAACTATGGAGGATTCGCGCTAACTAAGGTACATCAGTTTAAGTTGTTACTTGCAATGAATTTAAATTACACAAGTTATTTCTCTATGTGGGTTTATTGATTGTTATGAAGAGATTATTTTTTTATATTCCGTCCCTTATTCCTTAGGCATCAGTCCGTGCCTGAGCAGTCGGCCAGGATCTGAATCGACGGTCGTCACTTCGGTGTTTAAAGAACTATAGATTCAAATGCCCTACTTTTCTGTGCATGGATGATGAGTGAAGAATAAATTTTTCCCAGTTGTCTATCCCTCACTTATCTCGGTGTTGATTGATTCATGGTTGAATGATTTGTCTTTGTGCCTTCTTGTGAATGAGTATCCTTGCATTTTCGATTGATTCATTATCGAATGATTGGTCTTTGCGCCTTCCTTGTGACTAAGTATCTTTGCGTCGTGATTGATTAAAACTCTAATTTTCTCTATATTTTAATTGTTGAAACTTTGAAAAACCTCTTAGTCTTGAATGTCCAATCTCTGCATTTCCTTGTGATCGATTATATCTGTGTTTTCTGAAGGTTGATTTCTTCTGCGTTTTTATCTGTTGTGAGGTATGTGTTTTATGGGCAGCGAAACCATTTTAGACTATTGGGAGGTATGTGTTTTTAACTGTTGTGAGGTATGCGTTTTTAATGGCATTTATTTATAGACAGCTAAATAGCATTAAAATAGCATTGAATAGCATTGAATAGCATTGAAATGGAATTTATTTATAGACATAAAAATAGCATTGAAATAGCGTTGAATTAGCATTGAAATAACATTTATTTATAAACAAAAAAATAACATTGAATAGCATTGAAATGGAATTTATTTATAGACAACAAAATAACATGAAATTAGCATTGAATAGCATTGAAATGGCATTTATTTATAGACAGAAAAATAACATTGAATTAGCATTGAAATAACATTTATTTATAGACAGCAAAAAGCATTGAAATAGAATTTACTTATAGACAACAAAATAGCATTGAAATGGCATTGAATTAGCATTGAAATAGCATTTAAATATAGACAGCAAAATAGCAGCGAATAGCATTGAAATAACATTAAATATAGACAGCAAAATAGCAGCGAATAACATTGAAATAACATTAAATATAGACAACGATCTCGTTAAGGAATAGCACTATATTTAGACAAAAATGTCATTAACATATATCATTAATGTTAATATCGTTATTATCTCTTATTTTGTATAGACAACGAATATGATTGGACCGAAATATTATTTTCGGACAGTGATAACATTTATAATAGTTCACATTTATGGTCACATTTTTGGTAACATTTATGATATTAGTAACTTTTATAATAGCTCATTCATCTTAACAGATAATGGTTTATGGTTTGATGGCATAGTCGTTTAATAGCTTGCCCCATTTAATTGAGTGATGTCACCTTGTGGCTTGTCAACTAGGTGCTTGGGTGCGTGGGTATAGTCTTCATGTTTTTGTCAGTTAATTTGGTCTCCCAACGCATTGGATTTTCTTGGGTTTGGTCTAGATAGGTTGGGTTGTGCTTGATTATTGTTGCATCTATCTCCTTGGGACGACATGATTCCTGATGAGGGCATCATTGTGTGCCCTGACAGATAATTTTGAATGATAACCTAGCTGGAGTCTTGTGCTTCCTGATGAGGGCATTGTTCGTTATAGTTGATGATGGTACTTGGTTGTAGCGCCTTAATGCGTTTGGTTTTGCACGTTGTAGAGGTATCTAGTTACTGATCATTGAAGTCGTTGTGTCAGGTTAATGATGTTGAACTTTAGCTCATAGGCATTGTCTTGCATGTGTCGGGTAGGTAGCCATTTTTATCCGTCAATTGATTATTGCATGTTTCATCCAGTTGCATGATGTACTAGTATGTTGTGTCATTGTTGTTTGTTGCCTAAAAGCTTAAGTTATGTTCATCGTCTTGTTGTGTTGATTAATTGTTGCCACCATTTTCCTTCCTGCTTAAAACACACACAAAAAAAATTCACTTCCTGCGTTGCATGTAGTTGTAACAGATGGGGTTGTTACATATGGTATCAGAGCGGGTTTAACCCTATGATTGTGGATCACCGAGCTTTCCACTGCAGTAAACCCTTGAGTATTAACCTAGAGATAATTAAAACTTTAATGTATCCATGCAGTGATCTCTATTAGAGGATGCCACAGAGGTTCGCGGTGTGGTGCGACACCTCTAGAGGTGCCCGCACCCTCTGAGTCTAACCCCCAAGGGGAATAACAAGTCATTGGGATGGATTCAATTTTTGTAAGGGATGGTGATGGTCTGACAAGGTCCTTCCAAAGATTGTCAGAGTCCTTGATTCACCATCTGTACTGATATGAGGCCAGGGCGCCTGTACCCCTGAGGGTCCACAACGTGCCTAGCCAGTACCGTTAGTATTTTCTGCGAACTTGAGAAGGTCAACTTCCTGAGTTCTTTGGTGCTCGGATGGTGTATCCATCGAGGCATGGTGGGAGAATTTGGCGATGTAATTTGCGCTTCACGAATATACTTCCAACACAAAGGTCTGCATGGCATTCTTCAACTGAAGGGGAGTTTTCTTCTATGATGGAAGACGCTCCTGTGGCAATTGAACATGGTCGTCGAAGACGTGTCATGGGAACTGTTCGAGGAATGGTTCCAGGAGAGGTATCTTTCTGAGGAATTCGTTGAGTATCATCTCAACAAGCTCAACGCCTTGCGACAGGGCGGTCATATAGTGCCCCAATACGAGGCTCGTTTTTGGAGTTGCTTCGGCATGCTCCGCACCTTTTATTGAGAAACTTAAGGGGAAAAAGTTTGTTTTGGCCTCAATGTTAGGATCCAGCTTCTACTTCGAGTACCAGGAATAATGGACTGAAGAAAGTGTGTTGTAATGTGGGGAGCCACATTACCAACATGACTGCCCAGTGGAGAGGACCGAAGCATATGGATCAGCTGGACCAACTACCGTGGGAATTTTGGGCAAGGCCCATCAGATTCATGCAGCGGTGAGTAACCACTAGTCAAAGCACCAGTCGACTGTGCTTGAGACATCAGATACAGTCACTGACTAGACCCTTAGTATTTTGATAGATCCTAGTGCACCGAAAGTTTTTTTTTGGGTATGGTGCTAAAAATAATTAAGGTTAAGGCAGTCGAGCAAGATGAGTTTAGCTTTGTAGAAATGGTTTCTGGAGCCAAACAAAATGTTGGTGGGAAGGTTACGGGCTATAAGCTTAACCTGGGAGAATTTGGTGAGATCGGAAGACTTATGATGTCATGATCGATATGGACTAGTTGGAATCACATGAGGCGATACTCAACTATAAAATGAAATGGTTGAGATTGGTCGATGATGAGGGTTAGAGATACATGATTGTAGGTCGAAACTAGGGTGTTTTCATGAGGTTCATCTCTTCCTTTCAGCTACGGAAGAGCATGCACAAGGGATGTAAGATTTATACGATCCTTGTGTTAAACGAGAAGGGATTAGCGGAAGGTCTAGAACACCTTCCAGGGGTGAGAGAGTTCGTGGATGTCTTCCCTAAGGAGTTACCTGGGATGCAACTAGAGAGGGAATTGGAATTTACCATAGACCTAAAACCAGAGATTGAACTGATAGCAAGAACACCTTATCAGATGTCAACTTCAGAGCTGCAAAAGTTGAAAATGCAACTGAAGGAGTTGTTGGACCTAGGACTTATACATCCAAGTTGAAAATGCAACTGAAGGAGTTGTTGGACCTAGGACTTATACATCCCAGTGTGTTTTTGTGGGGTGCGCTTGTTATTTTCATAGAAAATAAGGATGGGTCGTGGAGACTCTGCATTGTCTACCATCAATTGAACAAGAAAACGATCAAGAATCAGTATTTGTTGCCAAGGATTAACGATTTGTTGGTTAAGTGAAGGATGCGACAGTGTTTTCAAAGATCAACTTGAGAGCAGAGTATCACCAGTTACGGATCAAGGAGGATGGCATCCATAAGACTGCCTTTAAAAATAGGTTTGGACATTACAAGTTTATTTTTTTACAGTTTGGACTAACGAACGCCCCAAGGGTAATTACGATTTTGATGAACGGGGTGTTTCGTGACTACCTGGACAAGTTCGTCCAAGTATTCATTGACGATATTTTGATTTACTCTCGGATGATGGAGGATCCTGACGAGCACTTGCGCTTGGTACTACAGTGTCTACAAGAGAACAATTTGTATGGGAAATTGTCTAAATGCTCATTTTATCAATCGAAGATTCACTAGTTAGGGCATGTCATCTCCATCGAAAGTATCGTCGTGGATCCAACAAAGGTCGAGGCTATTATGGAATGTATTACGCCAACAAATGTCCCTGAAGTGTGCAACTTCATGGGTTTTGAGGGATTCTATTGATGGTTCGTCGAGGGTTTTTCGAAGATAGAAAATATGATTACAGAATTGTAGAAGAAGAACAATAAATTTGTTTGTACCGAGAAATGTGTGGAAGCATTTCAGAGGCTCAACGAGTTGTTGAAAACAACACCGATATTGATGGTCCCTGACATGGACGCGTACTTCTTGGTATGCATTGACACATCCAAATAGGGCTTAGGTGGAGTCTTGATGCAAGACGGTCGAGTGATCACTTACATCTCGAGAAAGTTGAGAAGGCATGTGGAGAACTATGTGACGCACGATTTGGAGTTGTTAGCCATTGTTTATGCCTTGAGAGTTTGGCTTCATGGGTTTAGCGGGATACTATCGACGGTTCGTCGAGGGTTTCTCAAAGATAGCAAATCCGATTACAAAATTGTAGAAGAAGAACAAGAAGTTTGTTTGGATCGAGAATTGAGTGAAGGGATTTAGGAGGATCAAGGAGCTATTGACAACAACACCGACACTAAAGGTCCCTGTCATGGATGCATAATTCTTGGTATGCACTGATGCATCCAAGGAAGGCTTAGGCAGAGTCTTGATGCAAGACGATCGAGTGATCGCTTACATCTCGAGAAAGTTGAGAAGGCATGAGGAGAACTATGAAACACACGAATTGGAGTTGTTAGCCATTGTTTATGCCTTGAGAGTTTGGAGACACTACCTTATTGGATGGAAATTGAACTAAAAATGAACCACTGTGGGCTACAACATAGCTTTACACAAAGAGACTTGAACGCGCGATAACGACATTGGTCGAAATTGCTCAGTGAGTACGATTTCGATATTACTTACATAAAGGGGACAATGAATAGAGTGGTTGATGCATTGAGTCAAAGACTGCACATATTTTCATTGATTCTTCTTCAGACGAATCTATGTGAAAATATTCTAACTTTAATGCACGACAATGACTGGTACAAGGAGATCAAGGATTTTATCAGACAAAACATCATGATGGTACCAAGATTTGAAGGATTTACGTTGAACGACGATGGATTATTGAGATTTAAAAATCGAATTTACGTACCACCGAATGACGAGTTGAGGAGTTTGATCCTAAACGAGGCTCACAGAGCAGTATATATGGCTCATCCTGGAGTCACGAAGATGAGGGAAGACCTTAAACCCTTATTATGGCTCATCCTGGAGTCACGAAGATGAGGGAAGACCTTAAACCCTTATTCTTATGGAAAGGAATGAAAGCAGACATAGTCAACTATGTGGCAAGATGTCTAGAATGTCAGCAAGTGAAGGCGGAACATATACATCCAACAAGATTACCACAACCACACGCTATTCTAAAATCGAAATGGGAGGTTATTTCGATGGATTTCATTTTTGGATTTCCACTGATGAGAAGGAGACACGACTCAATTTTTTTGGTAGTTGACACTCTAATGAAGACTACTCATTTTATTCCTATGCATACGACGTATCAAGCACCTAACATAGCTAGATTTTTCATCAATGAGATTGTGAGGCTACATGGCATGCCTAAGAGGATTATAACTAGTTTCCAAGAGGCCTTGGGAACCCAACTTAACTTTAGTATTGTGTATCACCCGGAGATAGACGGGCAGACCAAACGAAAAAACCAAATCTTGGAGGATATATTGTGCATGTACATGATGGACCAACAAAAGCATTGGGAAGAATTCTTGCCACGGGTAGAATTTGAATATAATAACAGTTATCAAAGCAACATTAAGATGGTTCTTTCAAGTTTCTTTACGGGCGATCGTGTCGGACGCCTTGAGTTGGGATCGACTTGAGGATAGGGTCCTAGTGGGACCGGAAGTGATCCAAGAAATGAAATCTTCAATTGAAAACTATAAGACAAAGGATCAATGAAGCACATGATCAGTAGAAGAGTTATGTCAATGCGCATCGTTTCGATCGTAGTTACAATGTTGGCAATCGATTATTCTTGCGGGTGAAATCGCATAAGAGTTCGATCAAGTTTGGAAAGGGTATTAAAATTTCTCATAGGTTCATGGGATCCTGTGAGATTTTGGAAAAGAGAGGGTCGTGGCCTATTGACTAGCCTTTCCTGATCCTTGAGGCGTATGCACGATGTCTTTCACGTCTATGTTTGAGACATTATGTTAGTGATCCTACACATGTTTTGACTTGAGTACCTTGCAAGTATCGGATGAGGGTGCGCTCACGGATGAGCCAATCCGCATCCTGGACCATCACATTCGACAACTACGATGTCGAACAGTAGATCAGGTCAAGGTCTAGTGGGACAACTATAGTCCGCACTCGGTGACCTCGAAGGACGCATATGATATGCGCTAGCAATTTCATTTTTTGTTGATAGATAGAGTTATGATACTATGACACACTTTATTTTGGCACTTATATACTATGAAACTTCGGGACGAAGTTTAGACTAAGAGGGGGTGTATGTAACATCACGCTCTTGCATGCACTGAGCAAACTTATTCTTTGAGGACACTTGCTTGCAAGTGATCCAGATTATTATACTATTGGTCATT
>CBVK0104182758.1:0-19280 GCA_900067695.1 Picea abies
CAAGAAATTGACTCCATTGAGAAGAACAAGACATGGGATCTTGTTGATTTACCAAGACACAAAAAGAGTATTGGTGTCAAGTGGGTGTACAAAACCAAACTAAATGAAAAAGGGCAGATTGAAAAGCACAAGGCAAGACTTGTTGCCAAAGGATTCTCACAACAACCAGGTACTGATTATGGTGAAACATTTGCTCCAGTAGCAATGTTAGACACTGTCCGAACTCTATTGGCCATAGAAGCACAACACAAATGGCAAGTATACCAGATGGATGTCAAGTCAGCATTTCTAAATGGATTTTTAGAAGAAGAAGTTTATGTCGATCAACCACCTAGATTTGAAGTCCAAGAGCACCCAGCCAAAGTGTATCAGTTGAAGAAAGCCTTGTATGGCTTAAAGCAAGCTCCAAGAGCTTGGTACAGCAGAATTGACACTTACCTGATCAAAAGTGGTTTCAGCAGAAGCCAAAATGAACCAACACTTTATACCAAAACAGATCAGCACGGTAAAATACTAATTGTATGTTTATATATTGATGACATGATTTACACAGGAAATCTAGAGCTAACAGATTTCAAACATGCCATGCAATCTGAATTTGAGATGACAGATCTTGGCATAATGAAATTCTTTTTAGGCATTGAGGTTCATCAATCAGCCAAAGGCATTTTTGTCTGTCAGCAAAAGTATGCAGCAGACATCATCAAACGGTTTCGCATGGAAGGATGCCATCCAGCAGAAACACCCATACCTTTAGGCACAAAATTAAGCAAGAATGATGAAGGTCCCACAGTGGATTCTACTTTATACAAAAGTTTAGTAGGCAGCTTGTTGTATCTTACAGCAACTAGGCCTGACATCATGTATGCAGCGAGCCTTGTTTCCAGATTCGTGGAATCACCCAAGGATTCACACTGGAAAATGGCAAAACGAATTTTGAGATATGTAGCAGGAACACTACATTTCGGTTTATGGTACACTCAATATGATAGTAATCAACTCTCTGGTTACACAGATAGTGACTTTGCAGGTAGCCTAGATGACAGGAAAAGCACATCAGGATATGTTTTTCAACTGGGCACAAACCTGATTTCATGGGCATCGAAGAAGTAGCCAATTGTATCAATATCTTCTACAGAGGCAGAGTATGTAGCTGCTACCTCAGCTTCTTGTCAAGCTGTATGCCTGAGAAGATTATTGAAAGACATGTCACAAACAGAAAAGGATCCAACTCCTATCTTCTGTGACAATACATCAGCAATTGCATTATCCAAGAACCATGTGTTTCATAAGAAGAGTAAACACATTGACACTCGGTTTCATTTCATACGCGAGTTAGTCAATAATGGTGACATTGCACTACAATTTTGTGGTTCTCGAGATCAGCTTGCTGATATTTTCACCAAGCCACTAGGAAAGTCAGTTTTTGACTTCCAGAGACATGACTTAGGCATAGTCAGTGCTGTTGATTGTAACTGTTGAGTCTAAGAGGGAGTGTTAAATATATTGTACCCTCAATAGTCTGACCGTACACTGCCAGCTATACTGGACAGTTGTACTTTCTATTTCTGCCTAGCTGAGCTATTCCCTATTGTTTGTAACTCTTCAGTACTTCAACTTACTTCAGTTATGTTCTGTACTTCTTCATACATTTGAATATACTATTCTTTTCTCTCTGCATTTCTCTGTGCTTCACAATTTATCACTTTCAAATGTTTGTAAGCCATCTTTTTAATAACTGTATCAAAAGTTATCAAGTGCCCTTTCTCATCTGTAAGGTCCCATATTGAGTTATGACTTCGTTGCTGGGATGCAAATTTATTAAAAAACTTGGTATTTTTGTTGCCTTTCTCAACCCAGATGGCCCGACTTCTAAGTCTCCAGGTGGCGTCTTCAATTGAAAGGATATCAACCTTCCTTTTAGAAAGCGACTTTAATAATTCCAGGTCTGCTTTCTTGAAGATTTGTGAGGAGTTCTTTTCAAAAAGAACATTAATCTGGCGATCAATGGAGGCTAAATCTTCAGTAAGCTACACCTTTTTAAGAGTCTTCCATTTGATGACATATCTCTTCAAGTGTTTATGTTTGTCACATAGGAGAAGAGTACCTTTTTAAGAGTCTGCCATTTGATGACATATCTCTTCAAGTGTTTAAGTTTGTCACATAGGAGAAGAATTGAAGAATTGTCTGACTAGTTGCCCATCTCAATCCAGGTAGAACGGACTAAAGAGTTAAAGTCTGGATCGTCTAGCCAAGTGCTATTGAATTTGAAAGGAGATGCAGCAAAGCGTGAAAGCCCACCAACTTGTAAGCAGATTGGATTGTGGTGTGAAATTGTTGAAGCAACAACCGAGGACTGGAAGTTTGGTTGGTTTTCAAGTAGATTGGGCGCTAAAAGGAAGCGATCCAATCTCTTAGAGATACCTGTGGAGCCGGATCTGCCATAACTGAAGGGTAAAGATCAATTGACTCTGTGCTCTGAAGTAAGTGGGAGAAATAATCTGCCAAATGATCAATCCGAGCTTGCTCACCCCAGATTTCACTAGCAGAAAGAGTAAAATTAAGGTCGCCGCCTATGATAAGATTTTCTTCTCCTAGCAATCAGGAGGCATGAATCTGATTCCAAAACGAATCTGTGTGTTTATAAGGAGCATAACAGTTCAACAATTTGATTGGATCTGGAGAATGTTTAATTCTTCCCTCCATAAATATACCTGCAGCTGTACCAAAGGCACAAAACTCAGCGAGAGCTGGGTTCCATCCAGTCAAGAGACCCCCGGATCGACCTTGTGAATCTAATGCTACAGCATAGACGACTCCTCTGTTGATCGTATCTATTATCTAAAAGCTCATGTTGGATACGGCTTTATTTTGTTATCTTAAATGTTGTTGGTAATATTTGAAACTCGAGGAGGATTCAATTGAACTCTGAGTGTACGTTCAATTGATTTGTATGGAAAAGAAACGGAAGCTATTGGGTAATTCCCGGGACTGTCAAACAGTTTTTGTTGCCAAAAGGACGCGAATGTATCCCGCGAGAAGTGGTGTCAACCGATAGGTATTTGAATGTTGTTTCTTCTGTCTTTGAAGAGTACGGCTCCAATTGAGGGTTGCCCGGCCCCAGGAACCCGTTAATCATGCCGTCGAAAACTGAGTCGCCAGGTTGTTTTCTTCTCCTGCAAGCAAATGATCACAACACACTGTTCATTCACAGATCTAGCATATTTACATAGTCTTGGTAATGTATATTTGAAAGTAATTCTATGTTTTTTTTTCCATTTATCAGTGGTTTCTCGATGTTCCGAGTCAGGAGATAGGACGTATAATATATTTGGTAGTGCTGCGTGTGAAGCATAATATCGTTGATATCTGTATTGTGTGTATGTTATATTTGCTGGTGCTGCGTGTGAAACATAATATCGTTGATATTTGTATTGTGTGTATGGTATGATATATTTGGTTTCGCGCTACACTGAGCCAAAAGATTGAACTTATTTTTATAACATTTTGGGCTAAATTTTCATGTAGACCTCTCTAATTTATATTGATACGATTAAAACCCGATCTACCAATCAAGGTCTACCATGCACTTGGAGGTTGTATATGTATAGTGGCTTTATATTGACAAAGCCATTTAACGCTTATTGGAAACCTATATTCACAAACTCATTTTAACCCGTGTTTCATACGTAGCCCTAGATTGCATATTTCAATTTTGCGTGATACGTGGCCCTGTTTTATGTTATATACATCTCTCAACTTCATTATCCCATATGCCAAAATATACAGTAAACTTGTATGGTTTTTTTTTTTTTAATGTTATATACATCTCTCAACTTCATTATGCCATATGCCAAAATATACAGTAAACTTGTATGGGTTTTTATGTTCAATGGTCAATCCTAGAAAGGCTTTTTTTTAATAGGTAGAAACAATTTTTTTTTTTTTAATAGGTAAATATAAGGAATAAGTGTAATTCCTTCATTACTCACCTAGTATTTTGAAAAATATTTCAATGTGGGAGCACAAAATTACCAGCATATCAATCCAAAAATTACAGTATTATTATGAATTCATAATGAATTGAATTTCTTTAAAGTGAGTGAGAGTTTCCTGTGACGAAACTATCTATGGAAAGAGTATACATACTAATTTTATAATGTTTTTAAAATGTAACATCCTCATTATAGTCCTTGTTTTAACTAATGCATAATGCTCTTAGGCAGCTGAAGCAAAAAGGTAAGAAGATTCTATTAGCAAATAATATAAAACCAAGATTTATGTGGAAACCCAATATAGGAAAAAACCACGAGCAATGATAATCAATATTTTTATTATTCAAGGGAGAATTACAATAGCCAACCCATGCATACAATCATCCTCTCCTCTCATACACACAACACACATCAATATTGCTTCCTTCACACACACACTCACTACAGTCTACATTGCACTCTCACCTCTATGGGTGTGCTCGTATATATAACATCTCTTAAACAATTAAACAAACTGATTATAATAAGATCAATCAATTACACCAACTGTTAACAGAAGAGTGCATGCATGCACATTCTAAATATAGTTGCATGCATGTGTATGTTGGGAATTCCATTGACATGTTTCCAACAATCTCCACCTTGACAACAATTTACCTCATATATCAATCCCTTAATTAATTCGTCACATTTTCTGCAAGCCAAGAGAATCCAAACACCATCGCAACTTCTCTAACAAAATTGATTTTGTAAACATGTCTACATAATTCACTTTTGTATGGACCATTTCCAGAGATACTCCCCCTTCATCAACCACCTGTCTTACAAAATGGTATTTAATAGAAATATGTTTTGTCTTACTTTGATAAGATGGATTTCTTTCCAGATGAATAGAACTTTGACTATCGCAAATCACTTTCACATTGTCCTACATCCTTCCAAACTCACTCAGCAAACATTTTAACCAAATTTCCTCCTTTCAAGCATGTGAAGAAGCCATATTTTCTTCCTCAGTAGTGGATAAATCAACTACGTTTTGAATCTTTGAAATCCAACTAACAAGTCCTCGTACAAGGATAAAGACATATCCTAAAGTGGATCTCCTTTTGTCCAAGTCACCTGCAAAATCTGAATCTACATAACTGCAAATTGAATCACTGGAACCATTATAGGTGATAAAATAATTACTTTTTCCTCTAAGATAATGAAGCACCCATTTCGTTGTTTCCCAATCCTCTTTACCTAGATTTTCTATGTATCTACTAACAACACCAACTGCATGTGAAATATCTGGTCTAGTACTCACCATCGCATACATCAAACTTCCCACTTCATCAACATATGGTACAAGAGACATATAATCATTTTCTTTTTCATTACTAGGACATAAACCTGAAGAAATATTGAAATGGGAAGCCAAAGGAATCTATACGGGTCTCATACATTCATTCTGAATATGATAAGTATTTTCTCCACATACTTATGTTGTGATAACCAAAACTTACCATTTTTTCTCTCCTTTTGTTTCTCCATGCCCAATATTTCTTTTGTTGCTCCTAGATCCTTCATATGAAATGTCTTATCCAACTGAGCCTTTAATCTCTTGATTTCGACCATGATTTTCTTACCACAAGAATATCGTCAACATATAAAACCAAAATAATGAACATGTCATTTTCCAACTTTTTAAAGTAAACACAATGATCATATTCACTTCTTGTAAAATTTAGGGTCACCAGGAAGGAATCAAACTTCTTGTAGCATTGCATGGGAGACTGTCTCAAGCCATACAATGAATTCTTGAGTTTGCAAAAAAAACTCTTATTGCGATCCTAAAAAAACCCTTATGGTTGTTCCATATATATATATATATCCTCATCCAAATATCCATGTAGAAACGTTGTTTTAACATCTAGCTACTCTAACTCAATATAAAGTAAAGCAACTAGTGCTAACACAACATGAACTAAAACAAGATTCACAATTGCTGAAAAGATTTCATTAAAATCAATACCTTCCTTTTGAGAATTCTCTTTTGCTACCATTCTTTCTTTATACCTTTCGAATTTATCATCAACACCCTTTTTTCAGTTTGTAGACCCACTTGCATCCAACAACCTTCATGTCCCTTGGAAGTTCTACCAAGTCCCATGTTTTATTCCTCTCTAAGGCATCCATTTGTTATTTCATAGCTTTTTTTCATTGAGAACTTTTATATACCTTAATTTATTCCTGATAACAAATAGGTTCTCCATCAATAGAAACCAAAGCCATAGATGAAACATAATTGTCATATCTTGTAGGAGGATTCATGACCCATGTAGATCTCCTCAGAGATGGTTGAGGCATATCCTCAAAATATTGGATATTTTTTTGCATTTTCATCTTCTTCTTCTTTTGAAACTTCTTCATGATCCTCCCTTTCTGAAGATGCTCGAGTTTCCAACCAAATTTGTTGAACTTGCAGTACATTTTCTTGTCTCACTTCAACATCTACCAATTCTCATTTTAAGAGTGAGGATTCATCAAATACTACATATATGTTTATGATGAGTTTGTGGAAAGTAGGATCCCACAATCTCTACCTCTTAACTGCATCACCATAACCAACCAAGACATATTTCTTCAATCTAGGATATAACTTAGAATGTTGATCTTTAGAGATAAGATAATAAGCATCACAAACAAATATTCCCACATTTGAAAAGTCACACGAATGACCTATCCATACATCTTCTGGAATATTATAGTTTAATGCAGTTGATGGTGACTGATTTATCATATATCACACTATAAGAACTGCTTCCCACAGTTCCTGCTGCAAGTTGGCATTACTAAGCATGCTCCTTGCTCTCTCTAGAAAAGTCTTATTCATGCATTTAGTAACACCATTTTGTTGAGGAATATAAACCATGGTATTATGCCTTTCGATCCCAACTTCCTTGCAATAGTTCTCAAATTCCACACATGAAAACTCGCCTCCATTATATGTTCTTAAACACTTGATTGACCTGTCAGTGCTCTTTTCAACCAAAGCTCTAAATTATTTAAAAGTATTAAATACATCATCTTTTATTTTAAGTATATAGACCCAAACCTTTCTAGAGTAATAATCTATAAATGTCACAAAATATGATGATCCTTTAAAATAAATTGTAGGGTATGGTCCCCAAACATCTAAATGAATGTAATCAAGAATACCTTTTCTTATGTGTCTTCCCGTTTTAAACTTCTGTCTACACCATTTTCCAAAAACAAAATACTTGAAGAAATTCAAATTCAAAAACTTCAGACTTGGAAGTGACTTACGATCAACCAGTACCTTAAGCCCTTTCTCACTCATATGACCCAAATGTTGATGCCATAAATGAATAGAGTCACTTGCATCTTCATATTCTACCACTTCTTCATTTAGTTTTGTCCTTCCTTCAAGTTGATAAAGGTTCACAATCCCTTTTTTCTTCATGACTACTACGATGCCTTTAGACACCCTTAGTACTCCACCTTGAGCTATACACATGTTACCAACAGAATCTAAAACTTCCAAGGATATCAAGTTATTTCTAAGTTCAGGTGCATTCCTTACATATGTTAATGTTCTTACAGAACCATCATGCATTTTAATCCGGACGCTACCAACTCCAACAATTTTACAAGAAAAATCATTTCACATAAAAAAAACATTATCGTCAATAGATTGGTAATTTGAGAACCAATTTTTATGAAGACATGTGTGGATGGACGCACTAGAATCTAACAACCAATGTTGATGTTGATGTGAAACATCACAAGTAGAAAATACCTCATAACCTATATGTGAACTGGAACTTGAACTTGTTTCATCTAAATTATCTTCCTTTGCTTGTTTTGTGGAGTCCTCCTTGGATGCATTATTTTTTTTCTTGAAGTCCTTCTTCCGATGCCCAAATTTGCCACAGAATGAAAATTTCTACTTACTCTTCTTTCCTTTTGACTTAGACCTTGCTCTACCCCTATGATTTTTCCCTCTTTCTGTAGATCAACCTATGACCACCATTGTTTCTTCTATTGAGGTTTCCTTAGTGGATATTTTCCTCATCTCCTCATAAAACAAAGCTCCCATAATAGTTTCATAATCAATGGCATATGTTAAGATAAACCACATAGTTGTGACCAGATAATCCCAATGATCATGAAACAAACACAATAGTGTAATCGCCTTGTCCTCATCATGATACGTTATGCCCATACTAAATAATTGACAAATCAGAGTATTGAAAACATTCAAGTGATCAACAATTTTTGTACCTTCTTTCATCCGCAAGCTATACAACTACCTCTTCAATAAAATTATGTTAATCAAGGACTTTGTCATATACAGAGTCTCCAGTCCTCTCCACAAACTTGTTGTTGTCTCCTCTTCAATGTTGTTAAACAACACTTCATATTCTAGACATAAACAAATGGTATTGAGGGCTCTTACATCTAGATATTTCAAGTCCTCGCCTATCATGCTTGTCAGTTTCTTTGTCTTTCTAGACAATGCCTTTTGCAATCCTTGTTGCACAAACAGATCCTGCATCTTGAGCTTCCATATTGCAAAGCTATTCTTACCGCTGGATTTCTCCACCTCAAACTTAGAACTCTACAGTTTCTCCATTGGTAGAAAACTCCAAAAAACCACTGCTTATAAAACTGAGCCTTCCTTTTATGGAGAAATATTCTTATATATTTCAAGGTTCAATAAAAAAACTGTTTATATTAAAAAGAAAACCTTTTAAAACACATCCACCTTATTTATTTATAAAATATTCTCCACTTTATTTACCAATCCATCCCAAAAACAAAAGTGATTCTCCACTTATTTAAATATTCCCCCACTCATTTAAACATACCATATGTTATGCATAACGAAACAAAAAACAAAGGTTCGGCCATGTCTTATTCAAAATAAGACAAAAAAACCTTTAACATTGGATCGAACTTTATACCATTCATAAATAATTTTATTTTTGGAAAAAAAGGGGTTGTTGCACTCTCGATGAGGATAACATGCAACAACTTCTTAATTGTTGCACCTTGTTAAAGGATAGCCTGCAAAATTTTTGCAAATTGTCATATTGTGTACTGTTTGATGCCCGCGACAAGATACAAATTTTGTCGCACTATGTATTGTGTGATGCCCACGACAATTTGTGATTTTTTTTTAATTTCAGAAGTGTCCTTGCAACTGTTGCACTGTGCCAGATGGACAACCTGCGACAGTTTGATAAAACATGTCCTAGGCTGATTCACTCCACTCATCTCATCTCGGTTAACTTGCTCTACTATCCAGTGATCATATTCTCTTCTCCTTCACTCTCTGATCCTTCAACTCTGCGCTCTGATACCACTTGTTAGGAAGCGAAAGAAAAAAGCATAACAGGATTCTAATAGAAAATAATATAAACCAAGATTAAACCGAGAACATCAATCACACCATTGACACAATGATTTATGTGGAAACCCAATACAGGAAAAAAACACAAGAAATTATAATCGGTCTTCTTATTATTCAAGGGAGAATTACAATAGCCAACCCACACATACAAACATACTATCATCTCATACACACAACACACCTCAATATTGCGTCCTTCTCACCCAAACTCACTACACTCTACATTGCACTCTCACCTCTATGGGTATGCTCGTATATATAAACATCTCTCAAACAATTAGACAAACTGATTATAATAAGATCCATCAGTTACAAAAAATGTTAATAGAAGAGTACATGGATGCACATTCTAAATATATTTGCATGCATGTGTATGTTCGGAAATTCGTTGGCATGTTTCCAACAAATCCAAAATGTATTTCCTTAATTGTAAATAAATATAATGTAATACCAAATGGTGGGAAATGGATAGATTTGGTGGCTCATTAATCCAAAAGAGATGGAGTATTCAAATATAGTGTCCAATAGAGGTCCAAAGGGAAAACATTTATGGGTATTAATTCAAACCCATTTTTTTGAATTTTATTATCATTTGCGGAAAACTTCTATTTCATGGTTGAGTTTATGAGAGGCCAAGTATTGAATATATGTCATAGGGTGGGCATGAGAGTCGCATCCCATAATTATTGGAGAGGATGGGGCTGAAGTAAAATCAACATTGGGCAGAGTGAGAAGTCAACTATCTTGGGAAAGAAAAGGAAATTTGTATGGGGAGTAACATGCAGTTTTTCACATTTAATTTTTTGAGGAACAACAAGTAGAGAAGAGGTGAGAAGATATTAGGAGATGGAACAACAATATTGGGAAAAGTTTGGAGCACGTTGGAGCATTTTTTAAGAGTTTTAGAGTTGTAAATTGAAGAGAAAGGTTGTCAGACCTAAAGAGTGAGCTCATGACTGAGTTTTACTGTATGAATACATGTTTTTTGTTGTTTTTGATGGTGGTTTTCCTGGGGGTGAGCTCCCTTGAGTTCCCAACAGAGAGATTCATAGCTACCTGAGGCAGAGAGACCCTGATAAACGAATGGGATGCCTGATTGAATAAGAGCAATGAAGGGGTACATTCCTTCGATTGGGAAGGTCAAGAGGAAGAGAGATGAAGGAAATTTGGGATAGTTGTAGGAGAAAACCAATGGGTTGTGTGATGGAGCTATGAGGGACTGTGAGAGACACCCTTCATTTGCGGATTCCTAGCCTTGGATGGTGAATTAGTTGTTGTTAAGAATTGGAGTAGAAAGTCTATAGTTGGGTGTAACATCCTTCCCATGGAGTTTTTTGCACCAACGTTTTATAAAACAAAAATGTTTATATATTTTTTGAGTTTTTCCATGAATCTAATTGTTGTGTTTGACTTTGTATATGTGAATGGTTAATTTTTGTTGTGAATGAGTTATTAGTTATATTCATGCTCATAGAGTGTTGTAGATGCATTTATTTATGAGTAGAAAAAAATAGTTGAATGCGTTTAAATTGTAGCTGGTAAGCTACAGGAATATAGTTAGTGTACGAACATTTCATTTTTATGTGTATTTTTGTAGTGGGAGGGGTGGTGGGGAGCCCATAGTGATAATAATGGAGGCCAATCAATGTAAGGTGCAAGAGTTCCACTATATTATTAAATAAGTCTCACTGTGGTAATTTGATATATTAGTATACACATAATAAATGTAAGAGGACTCACTAGATGGTTGATTTTCTATATTAATATATTTTATTTTGCAGAGTTTTGAATAAGAAAAATTGTGCCATGACACTCTAGATAATTCTTATATTTTTGGTGTAGAATTTGTAGAAACATGTTGTTTATGTGAGTTTACCTCGGAAAAATGACCAATTTTTTTAAAAACCATCCAAATCAGAATATGGGAAGTGAAGTTATCATCATTTTAAAATTTGCTAATTTTAAGGGTTTTTCAGTGAAGATTGTGTTATTTTTCTGATTTATGTAGTAGCTATGGCCAAATTTTCCAAAACAAGTTCCATATCTAGCTTCCTCTCAAAATTTTACCCAATTAAAAAAAACATCCAAGTCGAAGCTCCTGAAGTGAAGATATAACCAATTTAAAATTGACCATTTTCTAGGGTCTACGTGATGACGACAAGATTGCAGAGCTTATAACTTTTCATAGAGTGCTCAGATTTCCATCCGATCAATTCGACTGGATAGATAATTTTAAATCTTTTCATTTGGTCTATTATATGTGGTTTTTCCAATGAATATTTGACTCTTCAACAAACTTCAACAAAATTTGACAGGCTTCCATGAAAAAATCAAGACAATGTTTCTCCAGGCAAAGGAAAATAGGTCTATTCTAAAGGCCATCAATCAAGAATACACTGAATAAATATATGTTTGGTATGATTATGAGGATGCATGTAATGATTGGTATATGGATATTTTTCATTTATGGGATGACAACCACTTTCATATTTTATTTGATGCCTCTACTCCAACGTATGTATAGAACATCGATGTGACAACTTATGAGCCAATTATGACTATCTGTGTCCATATTGCATATTCTAATATTGTATTTTTCCTTCTAGATTCAGCTTCACCCCTTTCCCACTATTTTGATGGATCTGATTATTTAGATCCACATGACTGGTGTTAGTCTTCAAAGCATCATTTTCAATTGGTTATTGAGTCTTGATATTTTCCATGTGAAATTCACATGAACACTTGGACATGGGACCCGGGTTTATAATGGAGGTTGGGCTACTACAGCATGGTGGCTTTCATTTCCACATGGGACCCTAGTTCTCTAGTCTACTTTAGCACTATTGTCCACACTTATCCATGGAACCCTAGTATATGGTTGTACACCCACATAACAATCATTGAGTAAAATACTTTCATAAGGGGAATGCAATGTAATGCAACTAGAGAGGTAGTGGGGTGCTCAAAGGGACCATAGTAATAATAGTGGAGGCCATTCAATGTAAGGTGGACTAGGTCCACTTTACAATGAAATAAGACCCACTATGGTGTTTAGATATATTCATATAAAAATAATAAATGTAAGAGGACTTACTATAAGGTTCTACTTCTAGAAGGTCATTGGCAACACTATATAAATGGGTTCAATCAATGTAATAGGGTGTAAAGAAGAATAAGTGTTGTATATGGAGTGTGTATCTCATTAAGAGGTTTTCCCCTCAAAGAGGAAAGTGAAAATGATAGGGTCCATTCCATAATAAGATCCATTGTATGGTGTTGCTCTACCATAATTTTCTTGCTAATAATAAAAGAAATTTTGCATATTGTTCTTGATATTTTTCGTGGTGATTATATTTGTAGATATTTGGTAATTAACAAATTGCACATAGTAATGTTCCTTGGTTAACCTCGGGAATGCTACCAAATGTTATCATAACTCAACGTTCAACAATGAGCTTGTATGGGCCAGAAGCCAACACAAATTGAGAAGATTCATGGTTATAGATTTCATCCTGTGGAGAATTTGGGGAAAAAGAAATGAACAGAAGTGAAATCCCCAAATTATGAGTATATTTCGAGTTTCAATGCTTGAAAGAAGACAAATAAGAAAAATTATGGTATCAATTTACAAGTTGCATACTTGAAATTGGCTATGGAAGTCGAATTCATGTGTGTTTCAGGGTGGTTCTGAATTTTTGCAGATTGATGGTACAAATTGATTCGACCATGAGGATCAACAATCAAGATTCAATCCTAAAGCGAGGAATAAGGGTGAATTTTAATAGAGGAGTCTAATGGTACGATTCGAATGAATTAGGATTGTTCATTGTATCGAAGCTAAATCTTAGTAGTTCATCGGAAGTCGAGTTTTGAAAAAGTATTTAGGTAGGGCACGAGTTGAAGTACGAAGAAGAGAATATCGATGGTAGAAGCCCGAAAGGATGAGATTTATCACATCAATTGGGGTAATTCTCATTCGTCATATCTTACATAGATGTTCTTTCAAAAAAGTATTTCTGGGAGGTCTCGTTTAGAAGGAAGGTTTTCGATGGGTTATTTCGACAAAATGAACCCAATAGGCTATAAGAGATCGAAGTTTGACAGGATTGAGGAACATGGAAAGTTTTATTTCTGATGGTATGATTCCAACAACGTATTGAACTATGGATTTCAGTAAATTTTCATACCAAACAATTGAATCTTTCTGATGGAAAGGTTTTGAAGAAGATTTTTGACAAGTCTACAGAGGTATACCTATTGCTTGACAAGGCCAAGAAGATCAATGATTAGAATTAATCATGATTTTGAGATCAATGATTTGCATCTAAAGATTGTTACAATAGTAAAATAATGAATTTTTCCATGAAATAATCTATTTTTTGAAGGTCTTTGTCTTGCAAGGAATTTTTTAGGGCCTAACCAACGTTTTTAGAAAATCAAATTTGTAAAAAGTTGTGTTTCCTTCTAAGACACAATTTTTTTGCTTCTAAAATGATAGATCTTGGAGAGAGATTTCTAGTCAATTAAACTATTTTCCAAGTGAAGCTTGTATGAGGGAGTTACAACCAAAACAATCAACAATAAAATTTAGTACCATATTTATTTTAGATAGAATAGCTCCTAGCTCAGGAGTTAGTTTGGGACCGAAGGGAAGTCTATGTAACTCTCATCGACTACATAATTCAGCGATGTATCCATATTTGAGTTCTAGCTGTCTAAAAATGTGTTGGGAGAGAAAGAGGACACATGTAGCATGCATGGTTGAAAAAGAGAAAATTGACAAAACTTTTGAAGACCATAACTTTATGCTTAGAACTCAAAATGAGAAAATAAATATTCAATGGAAAGGTATTGAGGATGAGAATTCATATATTAACCCATAAAATTAATTTAACAAGCAAATTTTATAGTCAATGCAAAAGAAGATGACTTGTGGAACTAAAGGGAAAAAGAAAATTTATGAATTCTTTTTCAAATTGTGTATTTATTTATTTTCATGAACATAAATTGTTTACATGCCCTTTTTTTCAGAATTAGATGTTCAGAGAAGAATTTTTTTTTTATATATGACAACCACAACAATGGAAGATTCCCAAGGGTCATAAAATCATGAGGAGGAATTTAGAGGTCTACATGTCAGCATGGGGAACATTGAGGCTGAGTCCAATGGAAGAAGATATAGATAAGAACCTGTAAATATGAGGATACTAGAGAGAGAAGTGTAGAGTTATAAGGTTACTAATGAAAAGATTATGAATTCCTAGGAAGAGATACTTCAGAGCTTGAAAATGTTATAGAAGCAAGGAAAAAAGGACTCTGACGCCAAGCTAGAAGCTAGTATTAGAAAAGTGGCATCATCCAAATCCCATAATAGAAGGGATGGGGATGGGAATGATATGTAGTCAAGGAGTAGGATCAAGCGCCATTATTTCTCAGAGAAATCCACTAGGATATCTCATGCTATTTTAGAGCCATGGAGCAGCCCAAGTGTGTCCTTTGTTAGGAGGCAGAGGAGAATGACTAAGGGATACATCTTCCAAGGTGAAATCAAGAATATCAAGCCACCAAATTTCAATGGTGGTTATCGGAAGGGACAATGGGTCGAGGCCTATCTGTTGGAAATGAATAAATATTTTTAGTTGCATGATTACGCCTCAAGGGTAGAAACAATAATTACAAACTACCACTTATAGGGAAAGGAAACCAAGTGGCGGGATCATCTTAAGAAACCCAATCTTATAGATGGGAAGAGGGTTTCGTGGAGGGAGTTCAAATGATATTTACAAGAGAATTTGTTTTTTGAGAATTACTATGAGAGGATGATGAAAGTGTTCTTTGAACTCAAGTTGGAAGGCATGATAATGGATGAGTATGAGAAGTTTTTCTTTGAATTGTTGAAGTATGTGCACTTCATAAAAGATGAAAAGGTTAAAATCCAAAGGTTTCTTAGTGGGTTACCCTCCTTTTATAAGGACAATATACAATATGATAACCTCGATATTTTGAAGGAAGCCATAAAGAGAGAAAAACATCTCTATGAGTGAAGCAGAGGAAGGTCAGTGTTTCAAAAGACTTGGAATGACAAGATGAAAGGAAAGAGGGAGAAAAGGTAGAAAGTTTTTTAGCCACCGTTTTTCACTTTGGTTGACTATCATTCACTATGGTTTCCCATGCTTGACTTTGGTTGAGTATGATTGCCAATAATTGACCATGTTTGACTATGGCTGAGTAAGATTGACCATTGTTGACTATGGTTTATCATGGTTGACTAGGCTTGACCATGGTTGAGTATGGTTGACGATGGGTAGATATGGTGGACTATGGTTGACCATCATATAGTTCATTTGACCATGTTTGAGTATGGTTAACCATGGTTGACTACAATGAGTTGGTTTGATTATGGTTGATTATGGATGATTGTGGTCAACAATGGTTGACCATGTTTGATTATGGTTGGCCATGGTTGACTAAGGTTAAAGATGGTTGTCTATGGTTGACATTGGTTGACAGTCAATGTCTATAATTGACTATCGTTCACTATGGTTGAACATGGTTGACTTTGGTTGAGTATCGTTAACTACAGTTGACCATGGTTGAGTATGTTTGACTCTAGTTGACCATGGTTAATTTTGGATGGCCATGGTTGTCTATGGTTGATTATGGTTAAACATGGTTAAGTATGGTGAGTTTGGTTGCTTATGGTTGAGTATGGATGAATATGGTCAACTATTGTTTACCATGGTTGAGTATGGTGAGTTTGGTTAATTATGATTGACTATGGATGACCATGGTCAACTACTGTTGACCACGGTTGACTGGAGTTTCACATGGTTAAGTATGGTTGAGTACCGTTGATTATGGTTGCATATGATTAATGATGGTTGACCATTTTTTACTACGGTTGACATTTTTTTAGTAACAATGACTATGGTTGACATTGGTTGACCATGGTTGACTTTGGTTGATCATGGTTAACCATGGTTGTCCATGGTTGGCCATGATTTCATATGGTTTACTATGGTTGGCTAAGGTTGACCATGGATTACCATAGTTGAGTATGGTTGACCATGGTTGATTTTGGTTGACTTTGGTCGATCATGGTTAACCATGGTTGTCCATGGTTGGCCATGGTTACATATGGTTTACTATGGTTGACTAGGGTTGACCATGGATTACCATAATTGAGTGTGGTTGACCATGGTTGACTATGGATGACCATGGTTGAGTATGGTTGAGTATCGTTAAGCATGGTTGACTATGGATGAGTATGGTTGACCATGGTCATGGATGAGTATGGATGACCATGGTTGATTGTGGATGAGTATGGTTGACCATAGATGAGTGTGGTTGACTATGGATGAGTGTGGTTGACAATGGTTCAATATGGATCACCATGGTTGACCGTGGATGAGTATGATTTACCATGCCTAACTATGGTTGAGTATGGTTCACCATGGTTAATTATGGATGACCATCGTTGATCATGGATGCTTATGGTTTCCTATGGTTCACCATGGTTTTTCCATGATTAACAATGAATGGTTGACTATGTTTGAGCATGGTTGACTATGGTTAAGTATGGTCAATTTATGGTCAAGGAAAATTAATTATGGTCGACATATGGTTGACTATGGGCAACCATATAAGAATATGGTTCACCATGGTTGTCTATGTTTCATTATAGTTGACCATGATAGTCTATGGTTGACTATGGTATACCATGTTTCATTATAGTTGACCATGATAGTCTATGGTTGACTATGGTATACCATATTGACTTTCGTTTACCATGGTTGAGCATAGCTAACTATAAAATACTATAGTCGTCCATGGTTTCCCATGGTTGACCATTGTTGAAAATGGTTCACCATGGTTGAGTATGGTTTACTATGTTAACCATGTTGAGAATGGTTGATATACATTGTTTATGGTTTACCATGGTTGAATTTGGTTGAGCATGGTTGATTGTGTTCAACTATGGTTGACTATGATTAAATATGGTCACCTTATGGTTGAATTGGTTTACTATTGTCGACATATGGAGGAATATGGGTCACATTAAGACATAGAGTAATGATCGTCACAATGTGATGTTGGGGTATGATCGTTGCATCGCGATGTAAGGTTATGATAGTCACATTGTGATGTAGGGTTATGTTCATGTCATTGTGACAATGTGATTTGTATGTCACATTATGACGTTGAGTTATGATCATCACATTGTGACGTAGGGTTATGATTGTCAAATTACAATGAAGGGTTATGTTCATCTCATTATGACATCTAGATTTACATGTGAATTTGTGTTCTGCAAGTCACATTGCGACATTGGGTTTCATATGTCACATTATGCCATTGGGTTTTGTACGTCAGATAAATATGTTGGGGTGTGTTCGACATATTAGGGTCATGACATTATGACAACCTAAGAGTTCATTAATGCACAGAGGAAAAAAGAGCCAAGAAGTTCTGTCTGTGACAAGGTCATTTTTGGAACCAAGGGTTTGGGCGTCTGTTGGTTTCGTGAGCAGAGTAGGAGGAGGTCTCTCACAGAAGAGGAAGGCCACTCACTGGAAGAGGGAATTATGATGTTCTCTTTTCTCTCTAATTTTCTGAAGCATTGGATCCCAAGGAGGTCTTCCCAACATACTTGTGGATCTCGAGGAACTTGTTACCTACTAGAGGTGTGAGTACATTTAAAAAGGAAAATTTGAATTTAAAATAAGTACACCTGGTTTTCCCTTTTGTATGTAGAGATAACGTCAACCCATTTTTGAAAAGCCTTCCATTTTCTTTTCAAGTGAAGATATATATATATATATTAAAAGTTGTGTTGTTTGATCTAATGAAAAATGTGTTGAATTCTATGTTCAAGGTAGAAATTCAACAACAAGAATAACTTTGAGATATGGAAGTTCAAGATGTGGGATCTGATTATGCAACAAGCATTGAAAAAGGCATTGGAAGGAAAGAGAAAGAAACCAACAAGCATGATAGACAAGGACTGAGGATATATGGATGTAGGATACCTATATACCATTTGTTTGTGTTTTGCAGGTGAAATTTTGTTTAACATGGTTGTAGAGGAGGAAACAACAAGAGCGGTGATGGTTGAGTCACTGTGAAAGAAAAAAAAATTGTTTACCTTGGAGTTTTAAAAATTATTGATTTCATGTAAATGGGCATACATCTATAATAATTGTATAGGCATGCATAACCCTTGTTTATTGGGTCACCTATGAAAATTCTAGACATAGATTTAGGTAGATTGAAGATGTGGGGAGCATGTATGTTGGGTTAACCTTGACTTGGTGAAAGAGTTAACAACTTAAATCATTTTTTTAGGTCAAATCATGTGGTTTTTCAGGTCCATGTGTTTTTGGTATCCTGTGGTATTGTGTTTTTTTGGTATCATGTGCTATTGTATCCATGGATTTCATGTAATGAAGTCTATAAAAGGCTTGGTGAAATCCATTTTAAATGGGTCTGGAAGTAAGCAGTGAAGGCTTACATTGCAGACTTGACTAGATTGGGTCAAGTGAATGTTCATGTTAAGGTGGAGCACTTAGACTCCATTGGAAAATCCCTAGAGGTGAGTGACAAATGTTCATTTGGGTCGACTTGGCCAGATTTGGTAAAGTTGTTTTCAAATGCAATGTTCGACGATGAGCAACATGTCCAGGTTAGACAGGTGGGTCTATAGAAATAATGATGTGTTTATAGATTTTTTGTGAAATGAACATTGAGAGGTAAATCATGTTTTTGAGAATATATGATGAATGCGGGTTCATATCCATGGAACTTGAAAATTATTGCAAGGAAGTTGGGATCGAAAGGGCATGTTCAGTAATTCCAAGTTGCAACAA
>CBVK0104182825.1:0-30360 GCA_900067695.1 Picea abies
TTTTCTAGCCACAACTAGATGGAAGATACAAATTCCAATATTCAAGAACCAACTTGAATATAAGAGGAACACAGTCCTCCTAGCACCACCCTTCCTCCCTGATTATGAGTAAATGATTGACAAACAAACAATACAAAAATTTCAATTCTTACTCCTTCTTCACTGTTCTGCAATTCTTCTCTGGTTCAAAAAACGTTCTGTAGTTCTTCTCTGCTTCATGCTATTCTGCTATTCTTCTCTTGCTTCATGATATTCTGTTATTCTTCTCTTCCTTCTGTCTGTTCGACGACTGTTACTCATCTTTGAGTTTTATCTCATGCTTTGCATTATGTTATTTTACCCTTCCTACAATTCATCTCATTGTTTCGATTTGAAAAACCAACCTTACAAAGTTGTTGCATATATCCTTTTATACACACTAGCCTCATCAGTTACACCTCGAATCTCCTTGGGCAATGACAAAAATGTCTCAGCAACTGAATTGCCAACCGATTAAGAACCATGATTCGATTTTCTAACTGAATTGTAACTGAGCTTATTAATCATGAAAACAAATAATGACCCTTCAATCATATTCTTGATTAACCTACACCATTGGATTACCAATGATGGATCTTGCACCTACTCCACATGCCCACTGGCTGTGACCATGGGCCTAACATAATGCCTTTCACATTTTTCATTTCAAAAATACTGTGTTGAAGGGTCTCGACACTCTAAGTTACAATCTCCAAAACCCCTAAAAGGAGCTTAGTTGGTCTAGCTCCTTCCCTTCTCATGACCACAGGTTGTGACCAAGTGCTTATCCATAAAGAGATTTCGCAACTTGCAATTTTGGGAATCCTGTGATGAGGCATCTCAACTCTCCAAGTCGCGATTGTCAAAACTCCGAAAATGGAGTCAGATCAATGGTTCATGCTTTCTCTTGATCAATGAATCAGATTGAATCATTGTTTCATGTTTCATGATTTCAACAATATTGTGGTGAGACTTCACGACTCTCCATATCTCTATCTCTGAAATGGAGCTTAGTTGTTAGTGCCTTCCTCCAACTCTTGACAATGTGACCAAAACCTATGACCACTCACTAATCATTTGAGCACTTCACTCTTTAGATCAATGGTCCACATTCGAACGTGATCGGATAGCTATCCACCTCCCCAGAACTTCAACTTTCGAGACTTTGGGGAAGGGTTGATGCTAAAAATCCTGAAACTAAACTCTCGAAATGAAATCACTCGATGACATGTCATGACCCAAGTTGCTGCCACGTGTCACTCAAAATTGTGATTTTCAATGGCCTAAATTATCGAATCAACTTGACACTTGTCCTTGTATGATTGTGCCACATGTCCTTGTTGATGTAGGATGCCACCTGTCCTTGCTGATGTGGTTTGTCATGATCTACCTCCTGGACCTAATGGCCCAGATTTGTCCTTGATCCAATGACTCAGATCATATCGCAATTTTGCATATTGCGAGTTGTAAGGTTAGAGCGCTTCGTGCCTTTGACTTTCCAATCAATGAAACGATGAACTTTCGACATGTTTCCTCTGGATCCAATGTTCCATAATTGTTCTTGATGGATGACCAGGATTCCTTCATAGTTTTGGAGAGTTGGATGACTCTTAGTCTTATCCACCTTGCAGCTTCACCAAATCTAATGGTTGTTGGTCCTTCGTAATTACTCCAGATCTGACAGCCCAGATCTTATTGGTTGTTGGTCCTTCGTAATTACTCCAGATCTGACAGCCCAGATCTTATTGTGATTTTGCATATCACGAGTTAGAAGGTTAGAGAACTTCCTTCCATTGACCTTTTAGTCAATGAAATGTTGATCCGTGACCATGTTTCATGCCTTTAGATGGGCAGTCCTCCTACTTTCAGGATTTTGTAAGCCCAATTCACCTTTCACTTTAAAGAACATGCAAGTTTTCCTAGATCCAATGATGGTTGGACCCCGCACTCAGATCTAATGCTCGAGATCTATTCTCATATATTGCACGCTACTCCTCTCTAAATTCAGATCTGACGGTCATTAGGGATTCTGAATGAGATCCAACATTCATTGTTGATCTTCACAGTTGATCTTGCTATTGTCATGCCATCATGGCTCTGCTGATTGTTCTGATCTTTGCCATCAATGAAAAACAAATATGCATACTCTGACTCTGTCTGAAAACATGCCAACATTGTGAACTTGCAATTCATGAAGTCTCGATAGAATAAGGACCGTCATATGATACATAGATCTGAATCATCGATCCACAACAAAGGAGTTGCGAGTTCGGACTTTAGGGAAGAAAGAAGCATTGTATTGTAAACTCTCGAGTTGCAAAATTCTGATGTGCTTGAGAGATGGACCCTAGGATGTGACTGAGATCATATGCTTGAAGCATAAGGGAGAAGTCAAAGATCCATTATCCTTTTAGGGGTTTTGGGGATTGAACGAGTCAGAGGAAGATCCACATCAGGAATCACAAAGTCGTGAAACCCGAAATACCTTTTTGTGGCAAAGGATTGTGGTCAGATCAGTTGGTCATGTGAGTAAGAGTTGATGCCTTGTGCTTATTCGTACAGGTGTAACTCCTAAGAAGGACAAGTGGGAACACTTGTGTGTTGGAAATTCTTGCGGGGAATCAAAGATTCAAGCATACTCAAGGAGGATATTTAGAACGATACTTAGAACGGGACGTCATGTAGAACCTATTGAGGTAGGGGTGTTGCGTGAGGTGGTATCAGAGATTAAAATCATTGTTTTCTATAAGAAAGGGAAATAGAAGGAAAGTTGTGATTTAAATTCTGCGTGGAATAGATTTAGACAATGCCACCCAGAAGACATCAATATAGACCAATGCCCGATCTAGTTGTGGAAAGGGAAATGAGAGAACTCTATGCTCGATTAGATGCTATGGAGACGAGATCTACACTCTTTCCCTACACGACGCTCTTCCGATCTCACCCGAGATCTATTCTCATCTATTGCACGCTACTCCTCTCTAAATTCATATCTGATGGTCATCGGGGATTCTGAATGAGATCCAATGTTCATTGTTGATCTTCCCAGTTGGTCTTGTTATTTTCATGCCATCATGGCTCTGATGTTTGTTCTGATCTTTGCCATCAATGAAAAACAAATATGCATACTCTGACTCTATCTGAAAACATGCCAACATTTTGAACTTGCAATTCATGAAGTCTCTATAGAATAAGGACCATCATATGATACAGGGATCTGAATCATCGATCCACAACAAAGGAGTTGCGAGTTCGGACTTTAGGGAAGAAAGAAGCATTGTATTGTGAACTCTCAAGTTGCAAAATTCTGATGTGCTTGAGAGATGGACCCTAGGATGTGACTGAGATCATATGCTTGAGGCATAAGGGAGAAGTCAAAGATCCATTATCCTTTTAGGGGTTTTGGGGATTGAACGAGTCAGAGGAAGATCCACATCAGGAATCACAAAGTTGTGAAACCCAAAATACCTTTTTGTGGCAATGGATTGTGGTCAAATCAGTTGGTCACGTGAGTAAGAGTTGACGCCTTGTGCTTGTTCGCATAGATGTAACTCCTAAGAAGGACAAGTGGGAACACTTTTGTGTTGGAAATTCTTGCGGGGAATCAAAGATTCAAGCATACTCAAGGAGGATATTTAGAACGATACTTAGAACGGGACGTCATGTAGAACCTATTGAGGTAGGGGTGTTGCGTGAGGTGGTATTAGAGATTAAAATCATTGTTTTCTATAAGAAAGGGAAATAGAAGGAAAGTTGTGATTTAAATTCTACCTGGAATAGATTTAGACAATGCCACCCAGACGACGTCAATATAGACCAATGCCCAATCTAGTTGTGGAAAGGGAAATGAGAGAATTCTATGCTCGATTAGATGCTATGGAGACAACACAAAGATGAGATACTGATACTCGAGATGTCAGTGAAGACGAAAGTGAAAATGAGGCTGGAGCTGGAGAAGAAGTTGTAGCTGAAGATGCTACAGAAGAACGTCTATTTAGAGTTGTTGCAAGAATAGGGGTCAAAGAAAATATGGATATTCCAATGTACGAAGGAAACCTAGATGTTGAAGAGCTTCTAGATTGGTTTAGAGATCTAGATAAGTACTTAAACTATGAGGATGTCGAGGAAGATAAGAAAGTTGAACATGTCATCATTAGACTGAAAGGGCATGCAACACTATGGTGGGATGAAATGCAGGCTGAAAGGCATTGCAAAGGCAACCAAAGAATCAAAATTTGGGATAGGATAGTTGCAAAGATGAAGGACAAGTTTATAACCAGAGATTACCAAATTAATCTGTTTCGGAGGATGCCAAATTTCAGACAGAAAGGAGTGACAGTGAAGGAATACACTAAGGAATTTTACCGACACAATATTAGAGTGGGTCGTCATGAGAGTGATGATGAAAATGTCTCTAGATACATGAATGGTTTGAGATATGACATTCAATATGAAATTATTATGGTGACTATCAGGAATGTAGAATATTCTTATCAGATTGCTCTGAGGGTAGAATAAAAATTGGCCTGAAAGCAAGTTCAAAGAGGCAAAGGTAGAAGTCATAGTAGAGGCAAAGCAGTTTCCCAAGACAGAGTACAGAATCCCAAGGATGAAGAAAATAAACTTCAAACTCACCCAGAAAGAGGAGGAAGCTCACGGGGAAGACAATATGCTGATAGAAATACTTTTCCTCGAGCCAGAGGAAGAGGAAAAGGCAGAGGAGGTGAGATAAAATGTTTTTTCTATGGAAAGATCAGACACAAATATTTTGAATGTACTGATAGAAAAAGGGATGGAGGAGGCAATGCTCACATTTCATAAGCGCAAAGGTGAAATGTTGAGGCGGAAGATGCAGAAGGTGGAAAATCCTTAATGATGAGGAAAACTCTCTTGAAGCCAGAGAAAGAGGCAGATAATCCAGTCCAGAGAAACAGTTTGTTTAGAACTGCTTGCAAGAGCAACGATAGGGTATGCAACGTAATAGTGGATAGCGGAAGAATAGATAACCTAGTATCCATATAAATGGTGGAGAAGCTAGAATTAGAGACAGTTGCACGTCTAATCCCATACAAAGTCTCATGGTTGCAAAAGGGACATCAGGTAATAGTCATTAAACAATGTTTAGTTGAATTTAAGATAGGGGGATACAACGATGAAATATTATGTGATGTTATTCCCATGGATGCCTATCATATGTTTCTGGGTAGACCATGGCAATATGATAGAAATGTTGTTCACAATGGAAGAAATAACACATACACCTTAGAGAAGAATGGTAGAACACATATGTTGCTACCAATTGAAGACAAGAAGGTGAAATAAGAAACCAACAATACTATACTTCTCATGAGTGGGAAGGAACTTCTTGATGAAGTCAAGAAAGATGAAGATATGCAATTTTTTGTGGTAAGAAAACCTAGAGTAATCTTAAATAGTACTTCGATAGATGATCTACCGAAGGAATTTCAAGAACTACTAAATAATTTCGTCGATATAGTGGTGGATGATTTACCTTTTTCATTGTCGCCCATTAGGAATATAAGCCATCACATTGACCTTATACCAGGAGTGAGTTTAACAAACAAAGTATCATACAGATTGATGCCGCAGGAGAATGAAGAGGTCAAGTTGAAAGTCCAATATTTTATGGACAAAGGGTTAGTTAGAGAAAGATTGAGTCCATGAGTTGTACCAAAAGTGTTAATCCCAAAGAAACATGGTAGCTAGAGAATGTGTACAAACTCGAGATCTATAAACAAAATCACCATCAGGTCTAGATTTCCTTTACCCAGAATGGATGACTTGATGGATTGCTTAAGTGGGGTGAATTTTTCTTCGAAGATTGATTCGAAAAGAGGATATCATTATATTCGAATGAGATAAGGCGACGAATGGAAGACAACATTCAAGACAAATGAAGGGTTGTATGAATGGCTTGTCATGCCATTTGGTTTGTCGAATGCATCGAGTACCTTTATGAGATTTATGAATGAAGTCTTGAAAGATTTCATTGGTAAGTTTGTAATTGTATATCTTGATGATATATTGATCTTCAGTAAGACTGAGGGAGAAAACTTGAGACATTTAACTCTAGTGATGAGGAGGTTGCAGCAAGATAAGTTGTTGATAAATTTGAAGAAGTCATATTTCATGAAGAAAGAACTCATCTATTTGGGGTTTGTAATCTCTTCGAATGAGTTGAAGAAGGATCCTAAGAAAGTAAAAGAGATCAAATAATGGCCATCGTCGAGGAATATCTTTGAATTCAAAAGCTTCCATGGATTAGCCAGTTTTTATAGGAAATTCATCAAAAACTTCAGTGGAATTTCTGCACCAATGATGGACAGAGTCTAGAAGAGACATAAATATTTTCATTGGACAGAGGAAGGAGAGAAAAATTTCAAGTTGTTGAAAGAGAAGATAACTGGACAACCAGTTCTGGTTTTGCCAGATTTTAGCAAAACATTCCAAGTCATATGTGACACAAGTGGATTTGCGATTGGAGCAGTCTTGATTCAAGACAATAGGCTGATTCCATACTTCAGTGAGAAGATGAACGATGAAAAGATGAAATATTCCATGTGTGATAAAGAGTTTTATGTAGTCATACATGTGTTGAAGAAGTGGAGACATTATTTGGTTCCAAAAGAGTTTGTCTTGTATAGTGAAAATCATGCCTTACAATTCATAACTCAATAGGAGAAATTAAACTAGAAGCATGAAAAATGGGTTGAATTTATGCAGAACTTTACTTTTGTTATAAAGCACATTTCTGGAAATGCTAACAAGGTTGTTGATGCATTGAGAAGGAAATGTTTGATTCTGCAGGAGTTTCATGTGAAGACCTTAGGTTTCGATAACCTTAAGGATATGTACATAGATGGTTCAGATTTCAAAGACACTTATGAAGCATGTCAGAATCATGTCTTAAGAAATAGAAGCCAATGGATTGAATATATGGTTCAGGATGGACTATTATTCAAAGGAAATCAATTGTGTATCCAGAAGAGTTCTATGAGAGAGAACCTTCTAAAGAAAAAGCATAGTGGAGGATTGGCTAGACATTTTGGATGAAAAAACGTTCATGCAAATAAATTTTTTATATTATTGGCTAGGGATGAGGATCAATGTCAAGAAGATTGTTAAAAAATGAAGGATTTTCTAGCACTCAAAGGGGAAAAGGCAAAATATGGGATTATATCAACCATTTCTAGTACCAAAGAGGATGTGGGATGCGATAAGCATGGATTTTGTGTTAGGACTACCAAGGACACAAAGGAGCTATGATTCCATATTTGTGGTAGTCAGCAGATTCTCTAAAATGGAACATTTCATTCCATGTCAGAAAACTAGCGATGCCATGCACATTGCGAACCTATTTTTCAAAGAAATTGTTCAACTTCATGGCTTACCTACGAGTATTATTTTAGACCGAGATACCAAATTTGTTGGTCATTTCTAGAGGACCCCATGGCAAAATATGGGGACAAATTTATCTTTTAGCTAAGCATATCACCCTCAAATGGATGGACAGACTAAGGTAGTAAATCAAAGCTTGGGAGATTTATTGAGGAGTTTAGTTGCTAAACATCACAGTCAGTGGGATCATATTCTACCGTAAGAGAAATTTGCATATAATGACTCACCTAATAGAAGCACAGGATAGATCCCATTCTAGATAATGTATGGAATGCAACTGAGAGGAGTATCTAATTTGAGAGACTTAGAGAAAAATGAGTTCATAAGTGATGGAGCAAAATACTTTGCAGCAGATATGAAAGAGCTCCACAACAAGATTAAAGAGTGGTTAAAGAATTCTAACCAGGAATACAAAGGCAGACCAGATCAACACATAAGAGAAATTCAGTTTGAAGTGGTAGATTTGGTCTTAGCTCACCTGAGAAAAGAAATATTCCCATGGGGAACTTATAATAAGCTGAAAATGAAAAAGATAGGGCCATGTAATATTTTGAGGAAATTTGAGGCCAATGCTTATAAAATAGAATTTCCATATGGGGTAGGAATATTGCCCATATTCAATGTAGTAGATCTGTATCCTTATAGAGAAGATGAACCAGATGAAGAAGAAGGATAGAAATAAGTTCAGTGGGTCAGACATATGCTTGTAGCTAAAAATTTGCAGATGGAAAGGATAATTGACCAGAGATTTAGCAATAAGACCTTAAGGAAGAAATACTTTGAATATTTGATAAAATGGAAGGGACACCTGATTGAAGATTCTAGTTGGGAAAATGAAGCAGAAATCCAGAAACATGGACAGATGGTGCAAGAGCTCATGAATAGGAGTTCATGAATTTGTTTAGCCAAGGGAATATGATGCAGGAGCATCGTAAGCAAGCCAACAAAGAAAATGAAAAAGCGGAGGACAACTGGAATTTCACCAGCACACATTTTGAAAATGTTTTGAATTTGAAAGGATAAGACATTAATGTAATATCTTGAAAGGATGCACTCACATTTATGTTTTTTTAAGTTGTAATACAAATAATGAGAAGTTTCTCTCATCTGTTTGTTGGAGGCATTTATTGTAAAAAATGTAAGGTAGGTAGCTTTTAATTCCGATTGGATAGATTGTAATGTAGGAGGGAAAACTCTAATAAAGCTCTCTCCCATGTATTGTAGAGATATTGTCATTGTAATTGTAAGTTGTAGAGAAAGAAAATAGAAGAAGAGAGGAACAGATATTTTAGAAGGTTGTATAAGAAAATAGTTGTTTCTATTGAATACATATACAAAATCACTGAAATTAATATAAGAAACCTTTCATGGTGTTGTCGTGGTTACTGTTTGCATCTATTGAATGGTATGTTTACAGTTTGCTTATATTCTCTGTTATGAATTTGTTTCAATGTTATGTGTGTATATGATCGCGATTTCATGTTGAATGTATGAAGTCTGTGAGAGGAGAAGTATAAGTTTCAATTGTTTCTCTTCCTAAGAAATCCTGCAAGGAGTCAATGAGAGTCCACAAGGAGTGCGTTGACGAGATTCTAAGTTTTATCTCAAAAAAACTTAGGAGGGTTATTGTTGTTCTTATACCAGTAGAAGTGCAATTATATCATAAGAGTCGTGAAAGGTGTGTGTATGCTAGTGGAAGCCTTATACTTTTCCAACCAAGAAGAGAGGTTGAATAACTATTGTTACAAGGAGTGCACAGAGTTGGAGGTGGTGAATAACCAGAGGTTATTGTGAATGCCGCAAGGAGTGCGTGCACAAATCCTCTTGAAGCCTTGAATCCATAGTAGAGGTCAAGCTCAGGAGGGATAGATATTTCAAAGAATTCAAGGGAAGAATGAGGTCTGAAGTTACCTCAAAGATGTCAAGTTCAGAAGGAGGAGACGTTAATTATTTGAGGAGTCTTTGAGAAGTTTGAATGGATGGTTAAAATTCTCAAAGGGAGAATCATCGAAGTTTTGTGGACCATTGGATCTTACAGATCAGAGAGAAGATTAAGGTTGAGTGTATTTCAACACTCATAAGCTTAGGAGGAATAGTGACCGTTGGATTTGGGTCAGTGAGAGCCATTGATCTTGTGCTTGAATTTATTTGTTTCATGATTTGGAGCGTGGAGGACATTGTGACTCAGAATCGAGAGTTGTGAACTCTTGATTCATGAAGTCACTATAGAATCAAGACCGTCAGATCATAGAGGGATCTGAATCATCGATTTGTAGCAGAGCAGTCACGAGTTCAAAATTTGGGGAATAAAGAAGTGTTGTATTGTGAACTCCCGAGTTGAAAAATTATGACGCGCTTGAGAGATGGAACCTAGGACGTGACTGAGATCATATTCTTGAGGCAAAAGGGAGAATTAAAAGATCCATCATCCTTTTTGGGGTTTAGGGGATTGAATGAGTCAGAGGAAGATCCACATCAGGAATCGTGAAGTCACGAAACCTGAAATACCTTTTTGAGGAAAAGGATTGTGGTCACATCAGTTGGTCACGTGGGTAAAAGGTGATGCCTTGTGCTTGTTCACATAGGCATAAATTCTAATAAGGACCTTTGGAAGCACTTGTGTGTTGGATATTCCTGCGGGGAATCAAAGAGTCAAGCAGACACAAAGAGGATATTTAGAATGATCCTTAGACCCGGAGGTCCTGCAGAACTTGCTGAGGTAGGGGTGTTGTGTCATAAAAATCCACATGGAAGGAATCTTGTTCTGTCATAATTAATCACATCACATGTCTCATCCTTGAGTATTTGGCCTAATGTTGGCTTCATGTTTCTATTTAACTAAACCTTCAAAGCATTCCTTAAATGCAAGCCTTGTAGCACATTTTTCATTGTGATCTGACACCTTGACCCATGGAGGAATTTTCTTGAATGTCCTTATCCTGCACATGTCTCCTTGCATTGAGCATCAATATGTTCCATGTTCTTGGAACTATTTTTATTTCTCATGACACGTGTTCCTCCTGTGTAACATAGCATTCTTTTATTCTTTTTCAAGATCATTAAAAATTTGAAAAAGACAAAAAAATTAAATATTCCAAAAAGAGGGGACGAGATATACACTCTCTTTTATCGGAAACAAGATAGTCACCCTTGTAAAAAGAAGATACTTTCATTTTTTCCCCAAGAATTGGGATCTAGTATGACCTTAGGAAGTTGTTCTCACTACATAGACCTTTTTCCTCCTCCATTTGGCTACTCTTCCAAACATATGGAGAGTTTGTGGTGCTTCCTATATCACAGACTTATGTCAATACTATGATGCCTGAGTCTTATTATTTTGTCTTTCTTTTGTCCAAGGGAATTTTTATCCAACTTGATTCAACCATTCTGCAGTTTATCTCTTGACTTAAATGAGTCATCCATCCCAAGAGTCTAGTCAAGTTCGGATTCAAAGATAGTGAAGTTATGTGCTTGATGATCAAAATCCTCTAGTCTTTCCCCAACAACATGTCGAAGACCTTAGGATATGCCTTTTGAATATATTGAAGTTTTTTCTCGAGCTATGAAGTCCTCATCTCTAGCCGCAAGAATAAATGCTTCTTGAAGATGCATATCATATTGTACTTGCATATCTTTAGATGATCTTGAGATGTAGATCTGTTGTGTATTTCTCACAACTACACTATAGACATTTATATTTTTTCTAGTAGTCATATATGACATGGATCTGCAGTGTACTTGATTGACATCCATGCTTAGTTCATCCCGAGCATGGGTATTCCCACCTTAGAGAGTTTATCATTGTTTTGCAGATTGAATGCTTATGAACACTCATATTAGGCTCACTCAACTTTGTGCCTTCCCACTGTGTAAATATATTGTATCGTATTTCAGCCATTAGTTTCTCTTCTTACCTCACAAAATAGGGGGCCTCTATTATATTCCAAAAACTCCTTATCTATGCATACAAGACATTAACCCTTCCATTTACATACTTTTTCAAAATACTACTAAGGCTTCCTTTCTAAAAACCATTTTTGGAGAGTGTATGCACCCCACTGAACTAATATCCCATGTACACACACATGTTTCATGATAGTTATCATATGTACACATGCATGTTTCATGCTATATAGCCCGCATTTACCTCCAAAATTTGCAAAAAATATAAAATTTCATGGAATTCGGTGGAGTTTATGGGCTATGGAGGGTTTCCTAACCATTTTACCCCTTGTTGAAAAACCATATTTTTCTCATACAAAAAGAGGTATTAGGGAGTCATTTATGAACACAATCAAGAGAATAAGAAAACTATGCAAAAATCCCTTCCCCTTCTTAGGCCAATATTTGCATCATATTCTAAGTTTTAGCCTCAACCTTCCCCTCCAACCTTTCTCCTTATGCAACCCTTCCTCCTTGACTTGGTGATATGTTAGTTGCAAGAAGATAACATGGGATTTATGCACTTGGAGCCATGACAGAGGAGCCTGGACTTGGTTCATGGAGTAGTTGTCGAGAAAGGTTGTAATCCTTTTTGTCTTGAAATTGAATAAACAAGTTCATCCTTGTTCCAAAACCCCATGTTTACATGCTTTTGTTAATTTACACATTTAGATGTATGTCTAGACTTTTAAAGTGATCAGTAGATATTGCATATGTTGTTGCATTGTATTACTAATATTTTCTACGTCATATTTAGGAGGAGATATATGATCTAGGAGGCGACAAAAAGAGAAAGAGGTATACACCAACCGCAAGGACTTAAGGTGCATTCATTAACTCTTTTTCCTTCCTCTCTCATCACTTTGTTTATATGGTTTTGGGGTAGCTTAAGGGTGGAGAAGTATTTTAAGGGAGTTAGCACTCTTCCTTTACCTTAGATCCAGTATAGGGGGATTTTCCCTGTAGAAATTTGACCACTAATGCCCCCTTGCTCATGTATAGGGAGTGTTAATGCTCCCTAATGAACTGAGGGGGAGAATTACTAATTCTCTGTGGCCATTATTGGGGAATAATTAGTGCAGTTAGAGATAATCCATCCTTTTTTGAGGGAAAATCTTGAGATATTTTTGTATGGTTTTGATCAAAGCATGACTCACACACTCAAATCATCCATATCTTCTCCATTTTTGGTACTAAATCCTAACCTAATGAGTAAATATCTCAACCATTACCTTGAATTTTTTTGGTGGTTAAACCTCTCAACTGCTATATAAGCAAGGCCATTCATGGGGAAAATGGAGGAGGAATCCATTTGAAGCATCATCATTTTTATCTCAAGACATTCATGGAAAGGCTGGACTAGATAGCTTGGAGAAGATTGTTGCAGTGTCAAAGGTGATTTGTAAGTGCCTTATTTATTGGATTTCCATTAATATCAACTTGGCCTATTCCTTTCACTATGATTTTCATGATAGTGTCTATGATTGATTCAAATCGAGTATAGATATATTTATTTCTTAACTAACAAGATCTAGTAGAAGTAGAAAGGTTTGGCTACCTCTTGTTTTGTAGGTCTCTTTGAGTGCTGAAGAAATTACAGAAGAAAGGTAAAAGGACGGAGTAGCGAGGACAAACTTTGAGAAACAATTAGGTCTCCCTTATTCTATCTATATGTTAATGAACTAGATCTACAAGGAAAATAGTAACCATTTGTTTTGTGTCTATATTAGATCATAGTTTGATCTAAGAAGAGTTCAACCTGTCCGCAAGGTAAATTTCTCACAACAATAATTGTCTTTCTCTGAAGCTTTATTGTTTATGAAATCAAAATAGAGTCATATATATCCATTTTTATTCCTTATAGGTACACTATTTGAGATCTATTGTGTATGCCTAGGGAAAGATTATTCTAATAGCTAACAACTTATTAAGATATGCTTTTACTTGTGGCTCTAAGCTTGGGTGCATCTTCCTCAGCTTTTGTTGAAAAGGATTGGTTTATGGCTTCGTAGTAATAAAATGTTGAATAATCTTTGTGTCATATGTCTTGAGATTATCATACATCCAGGCGAATATATAATTTTATTCCTTAAACAATTTGATGAATTTTTGTCTTTCTTTAGGTGAACATTTCATTCCCAAATTGATGGCCTATGGAATTTCTCACATCCTAAATTTATCACTTCAAATTGCATTGATGAGCTATTTTTCTTGCAATTTTTCACCTTCTTAAATTTTTCTTGAAGTTCATACAATTTTTCCAGACTTATCACACTTTTGGGTATGTTTTTTATTAGGATCAGTTTGATTTTCTCTATTGATTGATTGATTGATCCTGGAACCTCTGAATTGAGTTTTCTATAATGTTGATCTTCCTATATAATGGATTCTTTTAAGGTGTCTTCTAGGTATAAGAAACTGATAATATTCTTATCATCATCAAAGACCCTCTAGTTGGTTACATTATCTCGTATTGAAGGTCTGTAAAGTAGTTCCATAGAAAATGTATCAGGTAATAAGTTCTCAGAAGGAATAAACCTAGAAGCTACATTGGCCAATAAATCAACATCAAAATTTAAAGAGTGAGGAACAAAAATGATATTAAATGCATCAAATGACTTAATCAATTCCCATACCTCATGCTGGTAATGTTCAAGGTGACTAGAGAGACAATGTATGTTGTTTCTCACCTTATGAAAATATCAGAGTCACCAAATACCTTTATATTCTGGGATTTCAAATCAATTTCTTTCTTTAATCCTTGCACCAAGGATTAATATTCAACAATATTATTTGTGCATTAGAATTCCATCTTTCATGCTATCATGAATTTCTTACTAGTAAGTTATTTTAGTATGAAGCCAACACCTGCACTTTCAATGAATTTTGACCCATCAAAAAACAAAGTCCACATATTACGGTCTCATTTAATATTATGTACAAACTTGGGATTTTTTTGTATTTCAATGTTAGTATGGTTAGTACATTGAATAAAAACTTATAGTTTATCTCTAAATACTAAGTTAGATTGTACAATGTCACAACTATTTACATCGATTATATCATAGTGGGGCTCAACAATTTGTGTGCAATGAAGGATTTCAGAGTGTCTGTTAGATTCCGCATATGATGAGGTCTCAACACAGTAAATTTGAAAGAATGAATCACATGAATATTTTCCAAAAACAAAATGATTAAACATTACAGACTCATTTAGGTCATTCAAACTTGTCACCAAATGTTTCATGTATCATTATGCATTGACCCTGATCTAGTTGGGATTACCATTATAGGGTAGCCAAAGGTGTGACCACTCTGTGGAAAAATACCCTTTGAGTGTAGCAGACCAGTCTCTGCTTAAAAGTATTTCATAGGATATAGTATAGGATACATCAAACTATTGACATCATAGCTGTGGAAAAATACCCTTTGAGTGTATCTTCTTGGGAGGAATGCCAAGTGATTCCTTAATTCCAAGAATTACATAAACCCATCCTTAGTCTCTTAGGGGGGTTCTATCATTCGTGTTCTATTGTTGGTTGCATCTAATTCACTCATTCACTCATTGTTCACACATTTCTTTGGGATTTCACTCCATTCATTATTTCACCCACTCATTTTTCCTCATTCGTGTCTTGACTTAGGAAAGGAAAACGAAATTTTGAAGAGCATCCATGGTATTGTTGGTTGTAGAGACTGTTGGTGTATTCTAGCCATGAATCAAGACCTACCTATCTAAGATGATTTTTTCTATGCTCAGTTTTTCTCATAGCTATGAATCCTAAGAGTCCCATCATTGATATTCTGGACCAGTTGCACTAGATCCCTGGAAGGAGATGGACATCCTAAGGGACTGTGCGGTAGAGAAGGGGGTCCATTCTCTTTGGTTGTACAGGTCGGCTAGAAGTGAACTGGTGTACTTCGGATTGTTGTGGGTACTAAGAATCATGTGAGAGCTTGAGTACTGATTGGCTTGAGAAGCCAAGTGACACCCTTGAATTCATCCTTCTAGACTCATAGCCCTAGCTCGGGGGTGACACTGTTGCCGAGACTTGGAACAACAGTGTCTACAGTTGGGTGGAATTTACTTGGTCGATAGCCAGTTGGTGTCTTGTTTTCAGAAAAGATCATTTCTCTCTATTATGGTTATTTACCTTTGTATGATTTATTCCGCTGTGTATTTATTTATATTTGAATTTAATATTTACAATATGCATTCTCATTGGTTATGATTGTGCATGTATTAGTTTATGTTGTGGCATGAATATTTATTATGCATGTGGTTTTAATGTCTCTAAATTAACTTAGAAGTGATTCATATTGAGATAAGTCTATGTGAAGTGAGCCCCTAGAATACAACATGCCTCACCTACAGGTGGCTGGGTGTTTTGTAGTCAGATTAATTGGAGTAGCCCAACTTGTGTTTGGTTGGGTACATTACATATTGTTATCAGAGCCACAGGTTGAAACACCTGGTTGGAATGGGCCAGTTCCATTAGACAAGATATTGTGGTTAAGATCAAGTACACCTTGAATCTAAAATCTCAAGAGAAATGGCATTGTAGATATTGTGCAGTAGTCGGAACTTCAGATATCTTTTGCAAAAGATCATGCAATTGTGATTGTTCTTTTTAAATTAGCGAGAAATCACCACCTTGGGATTGAGGGATATTTAGACCATCAGATCGGAAAGCATGTGATCAGGGGTTGTCTGATGGAGACAAACAAGAGATTGGGTAAGAATTAAGTCCTAGCCATTGTATATGGCTAATTGATCATCAATTGTCGATCGAAACCAAGAAGGAAAGGAAGAACTTCATAACTTCGTTGCTTCAACATTCTTGGTAGGCAGGAAAAACATGAACTATCGAAGGTCGAAGTCACAAAGCCCCATCAGTCATCCTATCTTATGGGAGGCATGGAGGGATCTCTTTTGTTCATCATGGTCAGTCGACATTTACCACTTCAGGAGTTTTCACTCTCAGAGTTTTAAACTTTCATAAAATTCCATAACTCAGAGTCCCGAAGCGCAGAAGTCTCATCAACTGTTATATTCATGGAAGGACTTCAGAAGTATGATGATCATTGTATCTAGTAAGGGAGGAAGGAAAGCAGAGTTTTGGAGCTTTGTAACCTTGAAACTTCGATGTTTGGTATTTCAGGAGTGTGGGGGTCATCTGGATCTAGAATCCCTGAAACCTGAAGCCCAAAGTTAATCACAACCATTGGTTGTGGGAGGAGCATTAGCCATCGATTTCAGTTCAGTGTTCGGATATCCAAGAGGTAGCGTGTGTTGGAGTCAGGAAAATTCCAAAGCCTAGAGCTTCGGAGTCCCCGAATCAATTGATGATGTTGTTTGTGCCATGTGGGATGGGGTCATGTGGGGACACGGATCACCTAGATTCAACACCTTTTTTTTATATCAAGCTTTGCCTCACCCCATGCAACTTTCTCATTAGGCCTTTTCCATTTCCCTATCTAGAATTAGTCCCCTTTTCCACTTCCCAGAGCTAAAAAAAATAGTTTTCCACATTTAGATGCCTTAACAACTATACAACATGCGTATAGGTAGGTTACACCATTACATCTTGTGTACATCAGGTTTTGTGCCCAAAATTTAAAAATAGTGTCAATTTTTCATGTCATCTCATGATATCCATGATCCTTAGCCTTCCATGTACTGGAAACATTCTGAATTGACCCTTCAATTCCATTTGAAGGCTATAAATGGGCCATATCCAAGATGTAAAAAGAGAATAAGAATTCAACTATTGAGAGAAAAGCTACTTTGGAGAAATTATTCACTTCATATTGATTATGCATCCCTTTGTCCTTTTAAGTATAAACACATTGTTCATCCCCCAAGGTCTTCCCTCTTTCACGGAGAACCACATTGTCTCTCTTATATGATCTTGCCTTTGGTGGAGGATTTAAGTGGTGGAGGCCCAGTTGGAAGGGACTTATTTTCTAAGTTTCGACACATGCTGACACAGATGTTTTTCACTCATACTCTTTTGTTGATCATATTTTAATAGAAATACTATTTTCTCATCCAATTAATGTCTTGAAAATATTTGAATTATTATTCCATGGGCATATTTGTTATGAATATTGATGGATTATGATATTATATTTTCTAAATTTATATATTATCACCATATGCTTGCATATCTTGGTTGTTGAGGACAAGTTGCAAGTATATAGCTTTGAGTTGAGTGCTCAATGATGCTCTTCATTGAATGTCTGGATGAGGTAGGCTCTTTATCTTGTCTTGTTAGCATGTTCATTTGTATAGCATACTTGAGATTAGAGTTGATTTTTGAAGTGATTTTGTCTGTTGTTTTAACCCCATGCCATAGAGTGATTTTCCTTGTAACAAAATTGGTGACCATACTAGGGATTGAATATTCTATTTTGGGTTTTGGAGTGTTTTTCTCCTTAGATTGCTCTTGGTTAGCTTGAGTTTCCTTGTCGTCTGATTGCTTGACAACCTATTTGCATTTTTAATATGATTTTATTGGCCTTATTCTTAACCTGGTAGTGTTTTAATACACATACATGGTTTTTCCCTTGACAGACGCATACATACATGAGTTGTCATTCTATACGTGTTTTTTTCCTAAATAGTTGCGTACATCAATATTTTATTCTTGATTGTTGATTTTGGTGTTTGTTGGGTGAGTTTTGATGGTTTCTGAGTCTTCTGGGGTCTCTTTCGTAACTGTTAAGTGTATGCAAAGTGATAGGAAACCTTTCCTTGGTTAAATTTTTGGGTGGTTTTTTCTTTCTCATCACCTTTTTCATTGGTTGTCCTTGCATCTTGGGCTGGGTGTTTCCTTCTTGATATCCTTATTGGTGTTTCTATTTCTGCTTACAGTAGGGTCTATATATGAAGTTGTGGTTCAGTCCTTTCATTTTCATTTCTTTATATTGAAGATAAATAAAAATATACATTTTACATTATGGAATTTATCCTTTGGGTTCTTATTATTGATCTTGATACATGTATGGAAAGATTGCATCTTATTTAAAATTGCAGAGTTCAATTGAAAGTTGCATTTTGAAAAGCTTATCATTTGTTGAGAATTGAAGTTAGTACTTTGCATTATATTCATATTCATTTATTTTATTTTCCAATTCATAACACCATCATTTTCACGACCACATCTTTTGAGTAAATAAAGCCACTAAATGTAACACTGATAAATTTAAAATTGATTAGAAAGGATTTTACTTTTCAGGGTACACAAACTAGCTTAAGATATAGAGCCTTGAAATAGGATTTAGTGAGTAAACTTCTCCAAGGATATTAAACTCAACATATGTGTCTGACTAAGGGAGTGGTGAAATCCATTATATAATTGGTGATGTTAGGAGGCTCTACTCACATCAAAGTTAAGCATGAGGTCATGTGAAGTTGGTTGTGGAGATATCCCTCTAATACCTTCTTAGCATCAAAGATATTTTTGGGGATCTATTTGTATATGGGGGTCTTTCTAGTGCCTTTACCTCTATGAGAGGTGGTGCTTTCAATATTTTTGGATTTGTTACCCTACCCATATAGTGGACCTGACTTATGATTTTTCTCCTATGCATTTTTTATATCATGGTGTCTTTAGTTGCTTGACATAGGTAGCCACATAGATTGCTTGCAGGGTTTATTCTGCAAGTACTCTAAGTCATATAAGGGTCAGAAAACACACAACATTTATAGTGGATTACCTCTCCGAAGGGATCTAACCGACTGTGTTGTTAAGCCCATGAGGGCCCTTATAATTTATTATGATCCCTTTGATATTTTGAATGGAGTCTCAGGCCCCTCTTGTGTGAGGCAACTTTAGTGAGGGAGGCCCCTTTTCAACCACTATATCTTGTTTGTCTACATATTGGCCCTTTTGTTTATTTTTGTGTGCTCTTTGATTGTTAGTTGGCCTTAGGATTTGTTTTATATATTGAGTCTTGATTCATCATGGAGCCAAACCCACTTCTTTGCAGGTCTCGCCATTTGTTGAAGTTACCACCGCATCTTCATTATTTTCCTTCTAAAAGGCATAAAGTTATCAACGATGGTACACACACCTCCACCTCCCAGACTTGTGGTCATACAAGTATGAGTAATGAGTCGATTCATAAATATATTAGGATTCCTTCAACTCCCATACCTACCATAGTTAATGGAACTCCTTTTATGCCTTTGACCACTACGGTTGTAGTGCTGGAGGTTCTAGTCATCACTCCTATCCAACCTATGGTTCTTACTCAACCTATAGTGACAAAACCTTTTGGTTCTATTTTTGGTACACCTAGGTACAATACTCAGTCCATCCCTACAAATTCTTTCCCTTTCTCTTATGGTGTGTTGGATCTCACATCACAATTTTCATCATCCATTCCAGCTACTAATACAAATCCTAGTATTGGACTTGGGGGCATGGCTCCTCTACATATTCCACTCTCGTTTGGTGGTGCTCATATTCCCCAAATGACTCCTATGTTTGGAAGATAACATCATTTTCACCCCAGATCTAATCCTAGTCTTAATGATCCTAGATGGAGTAATCAACTAGGAGGAAATTTTGTTTCTTATGTTCCATCCTTTACACCTACCACCTCCACACCAATTTTGACCAACACATTTGGCATGATGAATCCACCTCTATCCTCTGTATTTCCACCCGGGGGAGGTCTATTTCATACTTTTGTTAACCCCCAACTTGGAGATACTTCGACTGGGGGAAATATTTACAACCCTCATTATAACATTCCTACAAGAATGGTTCCCAACCAACCCCTTATGAATTAGTTTGGAGGGGGGTTTTACAATCTCATATAGGGAAATGATGCATACCAAAATCCTGGATGGGTTTGGATTCCCCAACAACAACCTTTCCCATGAGCATGGGATCAGATGCCACAACCTCAGATCAATTTTCTGGACATGCTTAATTTACCAGACTTATCAAGATTAATGAATGACGTGATGCATCATGACCTGACATGGGCCCCCGTCCCCACCAAGCTATCTTCAGATACTCTGAAATTATAGGGAAAAAATGGTGAGTATCCTAGTGATCACATCACTACTTTTCATATTTGGTGCTCTTCCAATTCCCTTAACAATGATTCTATTCATTTAAGAGTGTTTCAATGCACCCTCACCGGGGTTGCAATGAAATGATACATAGAGCTACTAGGGGGAACTTACGGAATTTTAATCAGTTGGTTTTAGTCTTCCTCAACCACTTCCAATTGTTGGTTTGTTATGATGCTAACATAGAACTTCTATCGGCCCTCCACCAGGACAAAGCCACCCAGATATTGGATCACATCCAAGAATGGCATAGAAGGAAGAGGTTGATCAAATCCTACATTCCTCCAGAGTTCATGTTGGAATGGTTTCTTAAGTATTTACCGACTTATGTTTCAAAGTATGTCTCTATATTCGGGGTAGCATGTGAAGAGGAAGTGATTTCTAAAACCCAACAGTTAGATCTCGTGAAGGTCATGGCTCGTTGGAAGGCTTCTCTGGTGATTTTAAGGCTGAAAGTAATTTTTTGGTATGTGAAGGTACCCCAAAGATAAATAAATGTCGTCTTATGTTGATCCTCGGGTTTGATCTGAATTTGGTTGTATCCTGAAAATCCATACATAAAATAAAAAAATTCGCTTCTCGCACACTCATTGAGAATCTAATCAATGAAAGGTGTTGGGAAGTTGTCTTTAGGACAAACCTTATTCAGGTATCGAAAATCCATACAAACGTGGATGGTTCCTTTCCTCTTATTCATGGGAACAGGATTGGACAACCATTCATTCAAGGGAATCGGGTAGATAAAACTAGCATTAAGTAGCTTTTCCACCTCTGCCTTAATAGCAGGGGCCTTCCTAGGATTAACAACTCTAATTCATTGCTGAATCGGTTTAGCATCCAGGTAGGTTTTAATCTCACGTTCAATAATAAGAGGGTTGATTCCTGGAATCTCTTCATATTACCAAGAGAATACATCACAAAATTATTTGAAGAGATAGGTGTACATCTAAATTTCTTCAAGAAAACAATCCACACTGATATATACATTTTCAATTTTACTAGGAATACGAAAGATATCAATTGCGAAGGTAGGAGAAATACTCACCATGTTTCCTTTGAAATAAATATCATGCATATAAATTGGAACTACGACGTGACTGACTATCTCACTCAAGGTAGATGTAAAATAATCTTGTTAAATCCTAACAAGCTCTGGGAGGAAGTAAGATAAATGATGCATATCATCCCATGGCCTATCTGAACCATTCATGGACTCTAAGATCACTTCATCAGAAGATAAAGTATCATTGAAGAAATCGTGTGAGTAATATGATGAAGTGCCCATATAGGATTAATAACATGATCCTCCTCATCTGTCTGCGAGGAAACAAGATCTAGGTCGACAGAAGAGTCAAGAACAACCTAATACACTATCTTTGCCTCCGACAATGGAATTTCCATTCCAATATCTGATTGACCTTCATAAGACATGGTTAGGGAAGGTAGTGTTCAAGGATCATTAAAATACAAAGTATGGAAAGGAATGAACCTCATTGAAGAAGTAAACCTATTGGACATGGCATAAATCTGATGAATTGGTGCCAGGAAATCAGAGGTACCCATAAGGGAGGAATACATTCTGACACCAATATCATCAGCTTTTGGATGAGAATTTTCGATCACGGGGATCGAAGGTCCACTATTATCACATCCATTTAAACCCTCATAAGTGCATCTTTTGCATTAGGTCGGGTCATCTTTTAGAATTCTTAGTTTCTAAGATTGGGATCATGGTGGATCCTTTGAAGGTTGAGGAAATACTTTGATTTTCTCCCCCATGCAACATTCATCAACTTCAAGGTTTACAAGGGAAAGATAACTTCTTACACCATTTTTTAGTAAACTATGTCAATATTACTAAGGGTTTTATGCATCTCTTGAAAAAGGACACTTCATTTATATGGAATGAGCAAGCCAATGAATACTTTGACGCTCTTAAGAAATCCTTGGTATCGATGCCTATTATGAAGCCTCCGGACCATAGTAGAGATTAATTTCTTTATATTTTCACATCTAAAGGGATGGTTTGTATGGATTTAGTTCATGAGGATGATGAGTTCCATGATCATGTCATCTAATACCTTATTTGAAACTTAGTCGACCCTGTACTCAAGTACTCTCGTGTTGAGAAGCTAGCTTTGGTTGTCGTACACACGGTTCAAATATTTGGCACTATATACTGCTTTGAAAAACTACCATTGTTGTTGATGTCAACCCATTTAAATATGTCCTTACTAGGAATATCATAGGGGAAAAATACAATAAATGGATTGTCATTTTGCAAGAGTTTTACCTTGATTTTTCTTCGATGAAATCCAAGAAATTTCTAGTTTTTTTTGAGTTAATATCGGACTTCCTTGAATTAGATGAGGATTTCATTCATGTTGATTCGCTCGTAGATGAACACATTTTCCTTATCTCATACTCATACCCCTGGTATGGATACATTTGGATATATATTCAAACCTTGAAGCTCTCTCAACATCTATCGAGAGATGATCGACAACGTATATGGTATCAAGATAAAAACTACCTTCTCATTGATGACACTTTGTATCGTCGAGGCGTAGATAATATATTGTGTTGTGTCTTGAATCATGAAGAGACTAAGTCAGTTCTTAATGACTGTCATAGTGGGGATTTTTGTGTTCATCTATCTAGGCTTACAACAACCCAAAAAATATTGCGAGATGGTTATTTTTGGCCGTCTATTTTTAAATATTGTGTCGAAGCGATCAAGAAGTGTCACCCTTGCCAGATGTTCACTTGGAATATGTGCTCGCATCCAAACCCTCTTCACTCAGTCATCTCTATTGATCCCTTCATCGACTGGGGGGAATCAACATATTATCATGGTCACAGAATACTTTACCAAATGGGCAAAGGATATCCCTACGAATAAATCCAATGGTAAGACTGCAACATTTTTCATGTTCAATCAAATTATATCCTGGTTCATAATCTCGAGCGATATTTTCACAGATCATGGAAGTCACTTTCATAAAAAAATGATGAAAGAGTTAGCATCAAAAATATGGTTTAAACATGGTCATTCTTCCCCTTACTATTCCAAGGAAAATGGACAAGTAGAGGCTATGAAAAAGTCTCTCAATACCATTTTGTGGAAAACTGTCAGCCAAAGAAAATCTAACTAGCATCTAATGCTTTAACTGACACTTTGGGCATACCAAACCTCAGTTACGACTTCCTCTAGTTTTTCTCCTTTTCATTTAGTACATAGTGTGGATTCAACCCTTCCTATTGAATGGAAAATCCCTTCCCTTAGATTGAAAGTTAAGCTTCTACCTGACACTTCCAATCTCGAAGAATGCCTCATACAGATAGAGATCCTAGATGAGAAACATAGAGATACCTCTACGGATATCAAAGTGAATAAATGATGTGTCAAGGTCCAGTATGACAAGTTTGTTTGTCCTTGACAATAAATTGAGGGTGAATTGGTCCTCTTGTATGACCAATACAAAGAACCAATGAGGGTAGGAAATTTCAACCCCATGTGGCACAGTCCTTATATCGTCCAATGTGTCTTAGAAAAAGGATCCTACAAATTAGAATATTATGAAGGGAATATGTTGGACGAGCCTAGAAATGGGCTCTTGTTGAAAATATATTACGCTTGAGCCCCAAAGCTTGGATGTAACTCTTTGTATACTAGTGTATCTTAGCCTATATATATCTTTTCCTTTGTTTCATCGGATTACTTATCGAGTTTTCCCTTGGCTAGCAGATGTCAACAGAGTCTTCAGTTTACTTAGGATTCATAGATGGTGCCAGTAGTCATACACAAAACTTGGCTTCCATTGCTTAGGTTTTTTACTCACCTGAAGGTCAACTGGTGTCTTCAGGTGGCATTTTTCTAGGGCCATCAACGAATAATGTGGATGAATATAGTGCCATTATAGATCTTTTACACGACACCATTTCACATGGTGTTCAGTTTTTTGAGGTTCACCTAGACTCCCAATTAGTAGTATGTCAGTTGGATGGAAGTTACCATGTGCGATATCCTACTCTACTCCGACGATTCCTACGTGTATGACTTTTGGAATGACATTTTGATTTTAATACTTATAATAACATACCCATGACTTCTAATTATGTATCAAATGCATATGCTAATTGTGTTTTAGATTGGCATTTGTCACATAACTAAAGTAAAGAAAACACATTTATCAATGTAAACATTGTAACATAAGTAAATCCAAAGACCAAGGTCTTTTATATATTTCATCTCTCAAAAAATATGGTGTTATAGTACAAAACTAGGTCTCACACCCTCAAAATACGTATACAGTTGATTGATACAATGACCATGACATCTATGCATGTGGCACTAGATTTGTGTCATGATAACATACTACGATGTTTGCAATATGTTGGAAGAGTCTCACCCATGCATGGGCCACACCCACCAACTACTGTTGCATCACCTCTGGCATATCCTCTACCTGAACAATGGGAATCCTGTGTGTCAAATGAGACAGGTTTCCTTGCACATTTTGAAGCACTCTCTTCGCATATCCTCCCACTGACGCATCCCCCCAGTTCCTCTGCTAGTGTCGTGGGAATCAATTTTGTCATCGCAGACCTACGTTTTCACAATAAATTATGTTTGTTAAAATACTTGAAACCATCCAAAAATATTTGCCTTTTTTCATTCTTTTTGAAAAAACAAAAAAAATGAAATATATTTGAAAATTGTTTCATACCTATAACACCGTGGGTGGATCCTAGTGGAAATGACATGTTTGGATATCCTCTTTAGTTGATCCCTACATAAGGGTAGTTGTCCAGGGCTATCACATATCGATTCCACCAGAAGAAGAACTCATCATTGTAGGGGGTTGACACCCTACCACCTCCTAACTACCTCACCACCTTATTCCACCAATATATGGCTAGATCATGTGGTCTATGTGGAACAATCTCAACTCTAGGGCTTAATCCTAGAACCCGCTCGAAGAAAAAACTAAACAAGATAGGTGTGAACCCGAAGTTCCTCTTCCTACCCTGTTTGCATTCTATCAGTTGACTCTTCATGTTATCTAATAGTGAGGTGCACCAATCATACACTATGGGTCATAAGTACTCCATGGAGTAGAACATCACTGGCCTTGATTCCTAGTGCAACACGGCCGACCCCATGATATGAGTTAACATGAGAATGAATATCTTTAAACTCAGGTTGNNGGTCACCCTAATGGGGAGTTGGCTCCCTACCTTATTTTGTGCCTGCAACACAGTGAGTGGCGATGTAGTCCTCTATGTTCATGTCACTCCCATATCGCTGGGATTTGAGGTTCACCACCTCACCCTAACGTGAAAATCATGTAAGAAAGTAGATATACTCAAATTCAATTCTTAATGGTTTCCCATCGAGGTTGAAGGCCTCTATATCCGGATCCCAAAAGTTCACCAACATTTGGAGCAACCTCACTTGAGCCCTCATCCCTTTGAGAGCCAAAAAATTATAAATCCCACATATTTTTAGTGCTAATTGGGTCCCTGGATTGCTTTCCATTGTAGCATCAACTTCTTCATGCTCTCTTTCTCTCCATTCAAGTACCATCCTGTAAGAATAAACCTAATTTTTGAGTCAATACCTTCAAAAAAAAAAATTGTGGACTTGTATGTGGGATGTTAGGGTAACAATTGGATATAGTGATGGATATATGTGATAAGGATTTAACTTGCATGTGTACATGCCTCCATGTTCTTGACCCAATGATCTACAACGCCTGTACACCCTAATTTCTAAATTGCGCCTTAAAAAACTAAAAAAATGAGGCCTGATATAAAATTCTAATCCACTAGAAATAAATAGGAGAGAAAGAGTACTTACTTGGTCCAGACGATTTTGAATTCCATTGCTCGTAGCTCTTGCAATCGACACTTGAAGGTCATGGGAAAATTGGTCCAAAATGAAGTATTTGGGTAAAAATGTGAAATGGTATGGTAAAATTGATTATTTTTACTAGTTTTAGAAAATGTTTACCCACTTTTCATAGTTTTTGTTAATATTTTGACCTAGTGGACTAATAGTGCAGTGGAAGGAGTTTGTTTTGGTGGTTTTATCTAGGGATTCTTCCATTTTCTAGTATAATGTCACTCATTCATGACTTTGGAAAGTATTTTCTTTTACCAAGCATATATGATAGGTCGTCACTCTATTTTTCATACTTTCATTATCCTATGATTGTGATTCATATGACTTAGGTACAAACCCATTTGTTATCAACACATAACCTTATTTCTTCTACTAGAAGTGTCGTTAGTGAATGGTAGAGGCTTACCAAACATGGGTGCCCTAGTTAGAAACTTTGTGCTATTCGATTACCATGTAAATATTTTTTCCATAATACCTGGAGTCCCTTATAGTTGCAATATGACTTTGCGTTTGAACCTCATATTCTCACTCATAAGCATTTTGACCTATACTTATGGGACTTCCACCGAGTCTTGGTTAAGATCTTTTTAGACTCCATCAAAAAGTGAAAAGATTGACGAATGAACTTGTCTCTTTCACACTGTTTATGGATTTGAAAGGAAATCTATTTGGTGTAAGTTTAATCCTTTTTCAGACCAAGTAGACTAATTTTGAAAATGGAATACTCTAGTTACTAGTGGCTAGAAATGTTCTCCTAGGTATTGTTTTATAATTTTTCGGGCCTAGGGGACTAAATTTTCAAAAAAGGAAATTATTTGGCATTGATTTGTAATTGAATTCCATTATCTTTATTAAAGTATTGAGCCTATTGTTGGTTCCCTCTTTCTCTCTATAAGCTTATTACCTCAACAATTTGCATCATCATCCAAGTAGAGCCTTGTTTATATCCTTTGCAGCTTGACACCCTATACCCCAAGAGGAAACATTCCCCTGAGTGTCTACATCCTGCATGCACCTCCTTGCATTAAGCACATATATGTTCCAACGTTGGACCCAATTTCTTACTTGCAACACTTGTTTCCTCTCTTGTATCATAGCATTCATTTTTCTATTAAAAAAAAAAAAACATTGGAGGGAAAAGAATATTATCTCATGTTGGTAGCAGTCATGTCTCCTTTGAACAAAGAACAAAATTTTGAGTCCACTTGTCATCCAAATTTTGGGTTTAGCATGAAATTATGAATTTGAGCTCGTTACTTAGATTTTAATCCTCTAAATGGTTACTCTTCCAGTCCCTATGGAAAGTTTTAGTGGTGCCTCTTTCAACACAAAGTTTCATTATAAAGACAGTTGTTTCTTAGAACTCTTGACTTTGCATTTCATCCATACCCTTAGTGTGTCTTAGAGTCACATGAAGCTTTAGTCCTACCTTGCATCTCGGTCATATTTTCATTATGGGTAGGTAACCTTGAACCCAATAGTTGTCAGCTCCTCATTGCTCGTTGACTGGGGGGTTTCCCTTGTGTTCAATGACAAGAAATCTATTCGCACATTGGGATTCATGTGGTGTCTTAGATGCCATTATCCTTATTGGTGGTTTCCTCACCTTTGTAGGAAATCTTCCTTATTGTATGTTATTCAAAGTGTATTTTTTTTGCACTACTTGCATTAGGTGCATGAGAAAGACACACATGGTCATTGGTTCATGAAAATATTATTCGTTCGAGTTCCTCCAAATCATCAATATATTTCTCTGTACCTCATGATGACTGATGAGAGATGCATTAATTCTCTCCTTTCAGTATCTCTCCTTCCATCGACTTCAACTCATATATTCTGGAAACGAGGCCTAGAGTCCTATGAGTACCTAGAGGCTTGTAGTAATCAGTCACAGGTTCTCTCACCATCAATAGTTGGAAATACATCAATGTCTCCTGATCCATAGATTCTTCAAATGTTCGACCTAAACACCTTTATTGACACTTGTAGGAATTTACTCAGTACCTTGATACCTACCTTCATTATCGGTAGGTTGTCTCGTGTTTGTTAACGATATACCTTAATGATCGATAATCAACCGAAGTCTCATTATTTTCGACCTCAACTCCTCTATTCACATGATGTAGACTTTCACCTTTGGTAGATTGTGTAGAAGACTTGAAGACATCAATTTCTATTCACAACTTTCTTGAGTTGTTTCTATCATTCATTGGAAAAATACCTATATAAATTCAATGATCATAGAAGATCACATTATACTCCATTGTATATAGACATCTTCAAATTGATTTTGAGACTATTTTTCACTGGACCTTGTTCATGACTATGACATCTTATGGAATGTATATACTTTGTATTGCTTATTCATGGCCATGAACAACTGTTTGGTATATTTTCACATGGATCTGTAGTGTAATTCAAATTGGAAGCCATGTGTGCAAAGTCATTATGAATTGTAATATTCTTATGAAAAACTAGTTCATCTAGTTGGGTCTCCATTACTCTATTTATGGGAATTATAATGTATTTCGACCATCGAAGATACTCCTTTGTCCTCACATATTAGGGGGTATCTGGTATAGAAATATTTTCCTCGCCCCATACAACTTGCTCAGAAGGCCTTTTCCATTTCCCTACGCGGAATTGAAGTCCCCTTTTGCACTTCCTAGAGTTAAAAATAATATTTTTACACATATACACACCCTAACAACTATACAACATGTGTATACATTGAGTTTTGTGCCCAAAATTAAAAATTGGTGTCAGGTTACCATGTCACATCACATGATCCATGATCCTTGACCTTCCATGTACTGGAAACATTTTGAATTGGATATTTAGTTCCATTTGAAGGCTATAAATGGGCCATATGCAAGCTATGGAAGGAGGAGAAGAATTCAACTTTTGGGAGAAAAGTTACTCTTGAAAAAGTATTAACTTCATATTGAGTATGCATCCCTTTGTCCTTTTAAGTCTGAACACATTGTTCATCGCCCAAGCTCTTCCCTTTTTTATGGAGAACCTCATTGTCTCTCTTATATGAGATTTCCTTTAGTGTATGATTGAAGTAGTGGAGGCCCAGCTGGAAGGGACTTAGTTTCTCAGTTTTGATATGTGTCGAAGCGGAATTTGTCACTCATACACTTATGTTGATCATATTTTAATATAAATACTCTTTTTGCATCTAATTAATTTCTTGCAAATATTTGAATTTTTATTCCATGGGCATATTTGTTATGAATATTGATGGATTATGATATTATATGTGCTAACTTTATATTATATGTGCTAACTTTATATATTATCACCATATGCTTGTGTATCTTGGTTTTTGAGGACAAGTTGCAAGTATATAGCTTTGAGTCGAGTGCTCAATGGTGGTCTTCATCGAATGTCCAGACAAGGTAGGATCTTTGTCTTTTCTTGTTAGCATGTTTGTTTGTATATCATACTTGATATTAGAGTTAATTTTTGTAGTCATTCCTTTTGTTTTGGTTTACCCCATGCCATAGAGTGATTTTCCTCTTAATACTTTTAGACCCCGATCTGTCTGTTTTTCAGTGACATGTGGCACATGTGGCATAGGTCCACATCATCCTAGGTGATGTCAGCATTCCATGTCACCTCTAGGAGTATGTGAATCTAGGGGTTTCCACGTTTCTATCAGTGGAAAGTGTCAAATCCTGAAGTTCCGAAGGCACACATCTCGTCGATCTAGGAACCCTTTGGGACCTTTCTTGATCATTCGATAACTCAGGAGGAGAAGGGTAAGTAATTCATAGGATTTTCACTCCGGGGGAATTGAGAGACACAAGAAATAGATGTCCCAAAGCCCCAAATCACTGAATTTCTGAATTGGTGAAGAGTCATCCATATCAACATTTGATTAAGTCAAAACCATTGATTTCAGCTGAAGCCTTGAGTTGGGGGAGGGGCCTTCCATTCAATGGGAGATCAAGTCTCAACCTTTCGATTTTTTTTG
>CBVK0104182885.1:0-16646 GCA_900067695.1 Picea abies
TAGAAATAAAAATTGAAGTGTGGGTAAGGAAAACCTAGGATAAGGGTTTCTCACTAAGCCAAGACAAAATTAGAGACTAAAATCAGCTCCTTCTGGGGATGGAGTTTTGATAATAAACTCCAATAACTGTAGACCATTGCCTTTCCTTTATCTCTGATTCACTGATTCCCCTGCAATTGTCAGTCTTTTATTCTCAGCATAACTGTAAAAACCAAGTCCATTGGGTATATGGAGTCTTTATTGAAAGGAAAACCTACCATACTAACTCAAACCTGACGAGCCCTTAGAGAAAATAGTGCTTCAAGAACCTCCCATTCACTGGGCCCCCAAACATTTCAGTGTTGTCTAAATTATGCAGGAGAAAAGTGTTATTGTTCATTACCTTGGCTATCCTGAAAGGACCATACCATAGATTATCGAACTTTCCATGTTTTTCTTTATCCTCTCTCCTGGCGTCCCATATTAACACCAAATCCCCTTCATTGAGAACATATTTCTTAGTTCCCTTATTGAATGTAGCCTTGACTTTGTTCTGATGAGCATCAACTTTCTAAATAATCTGTTCTCTAACCTATTGAACTTTGATCATCTGAAAAAATCTTCTTTGGACATCATTGGGTTCCTCTAGTTCTTATTGCAGAAACATTAAGACCGGCAGGCCCAATTGAATTGGAAGGATTGCTTCTATCCCATATACCATCTGGAAGGGAGATGTCCCAATAGACTTCTTGATGCTGATACAATCAACCCAAAGATCAAACTTTAACATGGAATCCCATGCTTTTTTATTTTTTGCTAGTAATTTTTTGATAATTCTTATCAGTGTCTTATTGGAAGATTCATCCAATCTATTCCCTTGGGGGTAGTAGGGAGTAGAATAAACCAATTTGATACTATACTTATTGTAGAATTCAATCATGGAATTTGATTTAAAGGCTTGTGCATTATCAGTGACCAGTTTTTTAGGACAACCAAACTTGGAAAAAATATATCCTTCTAGAAATTCCATGATTACCTTGTCTATTGTATTTCAAGTTAGAATTGCTTCAATCCACTTCATAAAATAATCTGTAGCTGTAAGAATCTATCTATGTTGTCCTGAGGATGCCGGATTAATCTCTCTGATGAAATCTAATCCCCACTACTGAAACGGTCCATGGGAAATGATTGGTTTCAAAGGAAGAGATATAAGTTTTTGCTTTCCAGCAAATTTCTGACAGGGTTCACATGCCCTGACCTAAGCAAAAATATATGAGAATAGAACTGGCCAGTAATAGCCTGCTCTAAGAATTTTGAAGGTAGTAGCCTTCCAATGATGATGGCCTTCGCACACACCATGATGAAAATCTTGAAATATTTTTTTAGCTTCCTTTTCGTCCACACATCTCAACAGAAAATCATTGGGGTCCTTCCAAAACAGGGTTTGATCAATAATACAATACTTTACAACTCTCAATTTTAATGATCTGAATTTTGATTTATCCAACTCTGGGGGAGATTGAAAATTCAGCAGAAAAAATACAATATCTTTGTACCATTTTGAAGAAGCATACTTGTTATTTATCTGTAAGTCTATTTCTTCAATCTGGACAGAAGAGTCATGTGTCATGTATGAAATATGATATAACCCAATTTATTTGCAATTAGACACTGTCATTAATTTGGCGAGGCCTTGTCCCTTTATTAGTTGAGTAGGCTTTATGGTAAGATCGTACTCTAGGATTTTGGTTATCCATTTCCCACGCTTTCCTTCACAATCTAGCCGAACCAATATTTCTTTGACTGCACTGCTTGGGACATAAGATGTAATTTTAGATTGAAGAACATATACTATGATTGAGTTTAATTCCTTTACCAAGGAATATACCTATTTTTCTATTAAATCATACTTCAATTCAGAGTCCCTGAGAGTTTTTCTAAAGAAGGAGATAGGTTTCTCATGGCCTTGCTCATTTCTTTGCAGAAGAACAACAGCTATGGTATTTTCTGATGCAAATGAAAATATCATGAAATCTTTGGAATAATCTAGGCTAATTAGAACATGTTCCTGAACAATAGCTTGTTTGATCCTTTCAAAGGATTCTCTCACTTCTGGTATCCACTTAATTTCTACATCCTTTTTCAACATGTCAGTGATGTACTTGACAATTTTCGCAAAGTTAGGTATAAACCTCCTTAAAAAATTAATTTTACCAATGAATGACTGAATAGACTTTTTACTTCTCGGAATGTCGATTAGTTGAATAGCCTTTACCCTTTCTAGATCTATTTTAATCCCTTCAGGTGAGATGATGTGTCCTAGAAGCTTTCTTTCCTCCATGGCAAAATGTGACTTTTTGGGATTAAGTGAAATGTCATACCTCCTGCATTTCTCAAAGGTCTGCTTCAAGTGTTGTAAATGTTCTTCATCAGATGCTGAAAATATAGTGATGTCATCAAGGTAAATAACCACAAACCTATCTTTCTCTCCAATGAAAGCGATGTCCATAGCCATTTGAAATGTGGCTCCAGTGTTCATCAACCCGAAAGGCATCTTTTCGTACATAAAGGTGCCCCGGGGAGTGGTAAAAGTTGTTTTCTTTTTGTCCTCTTCCATTACTGATATTTGATTGTACCCTGAATATCCATCAAGCATAGAGATTCTCTTTGTGCTGAAAACTCTTTGTAAGATATAATCCATTTTTGGTAATGGATAATTGTCTTTCAAAGAGCACCTATTTAGATTCCGGAAGTCTACACAGAGCCTTATCTCTCTATTCGTTTTCCTGACGGGTACAAGGTTTTCTACCCATTCTGAGTATCTTAGTGGCACTATGATTTTTTCTTCCAACAACCTCTTTAGTGCTCTTTCTATTATTGGTAACAACAAAGGATTAAATTTCATGAAATTTTGTTTAACAGGTTTTGACCCCGGTTTCAGGGGAATTTTGTGTTGAATAATCTTTGTATCGAACACCTTCAGATCTTCATAAGACCATGCAAAAATGTCTGAATAATGTTTCATTAATTCAACATATGATTCTTTCTATTTTTGTGACAGTTTCTTGGATATCTTTACTAACCTAGGATTTGCATCTGAACTTATGTCACAGTCTACCACATCTGTTTCTTCTGTTTTGATAACAGCCTTCCTGGAAACATCATTATGATTGAACAACCTTTCTAGTGGAACCAAACCCTTGGGCAGATGGTTTGTCTTTAGATCAATGATTTTGTGGCCAGCAATTTTATCTTGAAGGACTTCTTCAGCATATATTTCTACTTCTTCATCTTCATCATCTTGATCAATTGAAATGTTAGAAAACTCTTCAATGGTTTTCAAAAATCTTTGAATTTCCTCATCATCTTTAAAAACCTGCCAATGCTTTAGATTATTCGGTATTGAAGGTCTGTTTCTAACTTCAACTTCAAATTTCATATTAGGGAACATCAGAGTTTTAAAAATGCTACCTTCCAGTGCCAAAGAGTCAGCCTGCTGATTCAAATTTCAGTGTACAAAAGTTATATTAAATGACGAAAAGAAATTATCCACATAGTCCCACACCTCATTTTTGTATTGTTTTAACCTTTGTTGTTTGGTTTGGTATATATTCTTGATTTGGTGAATAATAAGTTCTGAGTCTCCAAAAACAAACATCTTATCTACTCCCATATCTCTGGTAGCTTTCAAATCCAACAACAAAGCTTCATATTCACTGATGTTATTGGTGGTGTCAAATTCAAGCTTATATGACATGGGGATAACTTCCTTGGAAGGGGAAATAAAAACAATACCAGCTCCAGAGCCTTCTTTAGAACATGCCCCCTCAAAATACATTTTCTAAACAAAACTATCTTTACTATCTCCCACTGCAGTTGTTGACTTTCTGACTGATACTTCTACCATTTCCTCACTCATATGAAAAATAGAAGAACCTAGATCATCTTCTATAGCATATATTGGATGATTAGTGGGATTATTGTGATCACTTACCAAATAATCCAATCTGACTTCTCGATATAATCTCCGTTGTTCCCCACCAAAAACAAGTATGGTTGCATAGCTAAGGTCCATCTAAAGAGTACCACCTACCTTCTTATCCCAAGATCTTGAAATAAGCATTCCAAATTTTGTGGTAAGTCAACCACGGTAACATCTAATACCACACTTTTAATAGGCAACTGGGAAAGAGTAACCACCACATATTTCATAACTCCAAGGCATTTGACTTTCTTGGAGTCAAAAGAATATAGATCATGATACAGTCTGGTAATGTCCAACCCTAATTCTTCCATCACCACCTTAGGCATTACATTATGCGAGGCACTAGAGTCCATTAAGTAGTTGTGTAATATCTTGTCATGGATATTCAATGAAATGTAAAAAGGTGGAGAGGCATCAATTATGTCTTCAATGTGAGGACCAATAGTTATAGCAAGGTTTTCATCCTCTAGATTAACTGTATCTGAAAAGGTGACTTGAGTTGGTGCTTGAAGAGCCTTGAGGACGGTCTTTCTGAAAGGTTATGTTTTCATGAGTTCTAATAATGGCACTGAAATCGTGATTTTGTTGATTTCATGTTCTAAATTGAAAATAGAAACATGTTTATCTAGTTCCTTTATGTTAGCAGTGCTATCTTTGGCAGGTTGCTTCAATGTTTTACCCACATGAATCTTGGGAACACTTTGATAACCCCTGACTTAATTGGAGTGTTGCCCTTCTTTTTGGACACAGGTGTATCTACTTTAGGTGCATTGGAACCAGATCTGAGATTGTATTTTTTCCCTTTAGGTTCTTGTTGGACAATCTCATCTCCATCTCCTTCCTCAAACTGATTTTCAATCAAAGCATCTTCATAATCCTATTGTTTCACATGTAGAGGAAGTGATTCTGAATCATTCAAATGAAATGTAGGATCTTCTCCTGTATCATCCTCATCTTCCCCCTCATCTACCGCATTATTCTGAAAAGGAGGTAAAACCTTTTGGTCATCCTGGTTTTTCCTTTCTCTTGGTAAAATCTGAGGAACATTGTTCAGTCTTCTGAACTGATTTGGATTTCTATAACCACCCTTCGGTATAGGTCTATTTGGTTTTTTTTGTTCTATCTTCAACCTTGTCATTTCAGATGTCAAAGTTTTCAGCATCTTAGCCATTTCATCCATTTTATAATTAGATGTTGAATTGGAAGATGAAGGCAATTCTTCCTTTTGTTTTTTCCTTTCTCTATCATTTCTAGACTTGAATTTATCTATTGCTAATATGTTAGATTCTACCTCGATAACAGCATCTTGCATCAGGCTAAGGGTAGTGGTTCTTATTTCCCTAAGCAACAAGGAAAATTCAACATCAAATGCATTGGCAAAGGTGATTTTAGCTGATGTCTCTGAAGGTTTTATCTCCTCTAGAATTTTACCATACATCTGGTTGAACCTTTTGGTAAAATCAGGTACTGATTCACCTTGTTTCCTCCTTAAAGCACCAAATTCGGTGTTGTAGTATAGAAAGTCCTTTTTGTCTGCCCAATGTTTGAGAAAGGCATCATCTAAGGCTATGATATCAGCTATTGAATTAGGAGGTAAACTCCTGAACCACTTTCTTGCTTCACCATTTAGACTTTGTACAAATAGTCTCATCCACACATCAGTGCTCTATATTGAAATTATCTGCAAAACTATAAAAAGAACTCAAATGCTCTTCAGCAGTAACTGATCCATGTCCATTGAATATGGGCAAGTATCTCATATAATCATTTGGTGGAAAGGAATACATGACTTGTGGAAGAACCAGGGGAGCATACCTTGCTGCAACTATTTCTTCCATTCTGTTTGCAGCCATATTGGCTATTTTTGGAGCTCTGGAAGTGAGTAAAATTGGTGATGTTGAAGGACAATGCATCCCTTGTGTGTCACAACTTGTATGTTTTGACACTGAATCTTGACTATGATCAGCTAATGGGGTGAGAAATATAGGGTTCTCAAAAGAAAAATAGTGTGATCTAAAATCTTCAGATGAGACAGATCTAAGAGATGACGAAGATGTCTCAGGTTCGCTCTTAATATCTGTGTTGTGACCTGTCGAAGTTTCAATTAGAGGTAAGATGTCTAGATACTTTTGTTTAATGAGTTCAATGAGTAATTTCTTTTGGTTTGGATTTAATTATGAAATAGTTGAAGGGAATAAAATTATATGAGACTCAACAATAGGTTTAATTTCACTTTCAGGTTTCAAATCTTCATTTGATTGATTGATGATTTTAGAGCATTCTGCTTGAGAATTTTCTGAAGATAATTTTCCCTTTGAGAGTAAACACTGACCAGAAAGAACTTTAGGTTTTCTTAGTAACTTTTTTGGATCTGGAACTACTGTAATAGGCTCTGGATCTAGATTTTTCCTTGTTACTGGTCTCTTATTAGATGATGAAGGATTTACAAGGGTTTTAGGTCGTTTACCTTCTCTTTTCAGAGCCAGAATTACCACAGAGGAGTCACCAGGTGAATAACCACAATCTTAAATAATGTCCAGATCTTGTTCACCACCAAGATTTGAATGAAACTTGTCATTTCCCCAGGGAAGATCTCTTCGTTTCTTTGTCTGGAAATGGTGCCAAAAATGTTAGTCCCTAAAGTTGCACTCGACTGCTAAGGGAAAGCTAGGGCATCATTGGTTTATTGCAAAATCATTTTGAGGGTTTTATGATTGGGTTTTTTGAATAAGGTGGTTTGAAATTGGTTTCAAGGTAACAACACAATATGAAAAACAAGATTAAAACAAAGTATATCCCATTGAATGAATAATAGGTGAACACAAATATGGATTAAACCAATTAAGAAAAAGGAAGGTGAAGCCTTTAATTTGACAACTTCACCAGAATTCTTGCAAAATAATCTTTACAATAAAATTTCCACTGTATAAATAATCATTCAAGAATCAAAAAGCATTGAAATTTTGGAATAATGAATTCAAGCATGAATAAAGAAATAACAGAATAGAAAAATAAGGTCTAACCATCCATATGTCTTTGCTATTAAGTGTAGAATTGAACATAAATTTACAATTTGCTTCACAAAAAGGTCCCTTGAGGTCTCCAATTTTTCGACCTGAACATGGTCTTTCTTCTGTCTATTTAAACCATCTATCAAAATTTTAGATCCTATCATCTAGTATAGCCTTTAATGACTAGATTTGAATAGTATCTAACTACTAAGGTAGTTGACTCAAAAATAGCTTCTACAACCCCAAAATAGATCACAGCTCAACAGCTTGATATAGAAAATATTGCTAGCGTTACATTTGACTCTACAAAATAGGAATTTTGTTTGATTCTGTAAAACAAATCGAGGTCTTAGCATTTCATTGACCAAAAACTAGAAGGCTTTACCATATTTCCTGGAAAACATTTAAAACATGATTGTAACAAATTTCCACGTTACCTTTAGGATATAATCACAACAGTGGATTTGGCATTTTTCTGTTTGAGCTTTGTGGTAAGCACGACATTGTGCCAATAGAGTTTGAAATTAATCTCCCTAAGTTCTTTGAGAAATGCCCTTTTCTCTTTCTTATTCTTTTTAAAGCCTTGAATCCTTTCTTGTTGGTGAGCATTCCACTGTTTTATCTGCGCCTTCTCCTTCTTTAATTGTCTTATTGTTTTCTGAAACTCCTTGATTCTTTCTTTATCAGTTCTAATTTTAACTTTGAATCCTGAGCATTCTTTAAAAGGTGCAGGTTCATTAAACTTTAGGAAATGATGGGTTCCTTGTCTTTAACTTGGTACTTTGAGACTAATTTTGAGTTATGTTCTTCCTCAGAACTTGTTGAATCTATAGCTTCAGGCACATCTGGTATGTGATTTGAGTCTTCAAAGTAATCATGTTTATATTCAAGGGTTTCACTGATACTTTATCCATCTCCTTAGCTTTTGCTAATCTAGTTGAATCTCTCGTTACAGGACCTATAGGTGGTGTAAGTATTTTTTTCCCTTTGCTGACAGATTTCTTGGGGAATGGAGTCCTTTTTTCCCTTTTCCTGGTACTTGCTTCAACATCCTCGGAATCATCTTCCATGATTATGAAGTTTTCTTCTTTGATTGACGGATTGAACATTCCCTTTGACTTCAGTCTATACTTGTTGGTGACCCTAGTAGAATTTCTTCTAGGTTTCTGTGATACAGACACACCTTTAACCTTTTTCCCTTTGGTTGCAGAATCCTTTTTTTTGGTTGATGGTGTTTCAAGATTGACTGTAGTTTGAGCATCAAGATCGTTATCTAAATATTTTTCCCCTTTAACATCTTCCTCAGAAAATGTTTCAATTTTGGGCTCCCACCTAGGTATTTTACTTATGCTCCTCCTAGTCACCTTGATATCAGAAAAATCCTATTTCATAGGGGTTTCATCAAAAATATCTTGGCTCTGTGTAATGGTCTTTGTCCCTCTGCCTTTGTTCTGCTTATTGGACTAAGTGATAGGGTTTAAAGATTGCATGAGCCAGCTCCAAGGCTTCTGTAATTCGGTCAAAGTAGACAAGACTAGGGTTTTAATCAGGACTTGATGGAACAGGATGCTTTTAGCATTGGTAGAGAGTGACTGCACTCTTTTCGACATTTTTGTCAAGCTTTTGAGCAGAAAATAAGGGAGATTTAACGAGTAATCACCATTTAAATGCATTAGTATCCTGATATGGTAGATATAGACCAGTGAAAACCTTCCTTCACAGGTGATATACCTGTGAATCACGACCAGTGTTGTGTGCCATTCGGGTCAAATCCATCTACGAGGTATTCCCCTTCTCCAATCCGGATTTTTCTTATCTAGAAGGAAGAATTGGTTTACAAATTTTGTGATCACATGTTCTTTCTTCCACCATCTTTCTCCTCCAACCATGAGCCTACAAGCCTTTGTGATAGTCTGTTTTTTCACTAGCATCAACATCTTACCGATTTCGACCTCGTGACCATCGAAATTCAGGGCGAACTCCATGGAGACCTGCTCATCATAACCCTGAAAAGTGGTGAGGAATTCAAACCACCCAGTGTCTTTGAACCTTTGAGCCATCTGAGGATAGGCTTCAAGAAGTTTGGCACCCTCTAGTTCTATTCTGACAACCTATCCGCTCCTCTTTGGTGCCATCAAAACACAATTTTGCAATTGGCGCCCTTGGGTTCCAAATTTTCCACCTGCAATTGTTAGTGTATCTCGTTCGTTTGAGTGGATACCTGCATTCCTCACTGCAATCCTGAATTCAACAAACTTGAACAGGTAAAATATAATGATCATAAAAAAAAGGGTGATTTGAAATGAGTCCTATGCGAGTACATAGCAATCGGATTCTGAAACGGTTGAATTTGCAAATGATTTCCAAGCTTTCGTGGATGCATGTGAACTCTCAACCCACGATTTGTGTCATCATAATGAAATCGGGACGGCAGGCACGTATCATGGCATGATTATTTGGTGCTACAGGAATAGGTTTATTCCTGTAGCACTATTAATGACTTAGCAAAATTTGAAAATTTGAAATTCAAACAAGCATATAAGGAGACACCTCAGTTTTAAACTATGTCTTTCAAAATCAAACTTAAATAAACTATCTCAAAACTGTAATGCAAATAGAAATAAAAATTGAAGTGCGCGTAAGGAAAACTTAGGATAAGGGTTTCTCACTAAACCAAGACAAAATTAGAGACTAACAGATACTATAGGAAAAGTTGATGGAATGAACACATAAATTGAGTCCCTAGAAAGAAGAGCATCAGGAGGAAATGGAGCTCAAGAACAAAGGCATGTAATAATTAAAGTCTAGTGGACTTGTCACAACTTGGAAGAAACAAAGAGGGAGTTAGAAAATTTTATGCGGGAGATGCACCCAAAGCTATTTTGGAAATTTTGGAGAGTCTTTTATTGTAGTTGGAGTTCTTGGAGACACAACTTAGATATTTCATGTATAACCTTATGCTAGAGCCCTGGAAGGGACATTCTGAAGGAATGTGGTACAAAGAAGGGGGTATGCTTCCTTGGGTTGTACAAATTGAGGGAATGAGACATTGTTGGTTGGAATTGTTGCAGTAGTCAATAAACTGTGAAGTTATTGCAGTTGGAGTTCCTAGAGTTGCAACTCTAATAATTTATGGTTGATATATGTTAGAGCCCTGGAGTGGATGAGGATTATCTGAGGGACTACGATGCAAAGAAGGAAATCACATTACTTGGGTTGTGCCAGTTGAGAGGAATGAAAAATTGTTGGTTGGAATTGTTGCGAAACTCATCAAATTGTGAAATTAATGTAGTTGGAATTCCTAGAGCTGCAACTATGATATTTTATGGTTGATCTATGATGGATCCCTTGAGGGAAGTGGAACATCATGAGGGACAGGATAATAGATAAGGGGGTACACTTCCTTGGTTTGTGAAGGATGATGGGAATGAGATATTTTTTGTTGTAATTGTTTCAATATTTACTGAACTATGAAATCATTATGCATGTTTTGGGCTAGAGATCTTGTACTAATCAAGGGCTAGAGATCCTTACATTGTAATATGTATATACACCTGGATGGTGATGTGCACTGAGGATAGTGAAAAAATAAGGGGGAGGGGATGTAACATCCCAAATTTAATCCCTATGAATTATAATGGAATTGTACAAATGTTAAATAGGTTGGTGAATGATTATGAATTGGGTCAGAGAGCTTGTACTAATCAATTTGGTTGAGGGTTGAGCTATGTAATTTGTACATTGAAAATATTAAGAAAAATACATCATTGGTTGTGATATGAGAGGGATGGTAATGGTTGGGTGCTATCATTCCATAAGAGATGGGGATAAAGGGGTTCCAAGCGAGAACCCATGTCATTTTCCTAAGTTAATGTGTCTTTATAATCTAATCCTCCTTTGACTTATTAAACACTCAATCATTGAGTGCATGTAATATATTTGGTGGGAGAGTGAACTCATCTAGTTATGATATCATGGGTTGAGTGTAATCATCCTTGGGGGAAGAATAAGAGTCAAGAAAGCATGGGAGAAGAAGGAAAAGGAAATTCAAGTAGGAAGAAGGGGGAGTTTTATGCTAGTAATGTAGGTTGTGTGCATGTAAGTGAGTTTCTTGTTGAGGTAACTACTCAATAGCCTTAGGAACGTTGCTTTGAGAAATCCTAGAACAGTTGTAAATTATTGAAATCCTCGGCTGAGATGTTTCCTAGAAGACTATGCATTGAATCCCTAGAGGGAAGTGGGATAGCTTGAGGTGTTGCATGGTAGAGAAGGGGATCCCATTCCTTGGATTGTGTAGGTTGAACATCGAGGGAAAGAGATCTAGTGGATTGGAATTGATGTCAGAGTTATAAATCTGTGTATTGGGATGTTGTGTGTGGACAATGGACATCCAAGAGAGGCATTCCTCCTTGTGGACTCATGCCCTAGCTCGAGGGTGGCCTTATATTGAGAGAAATGGAATAGTAGAGCCTACAGTTGGGAGGAAATTCCTTCGTACATAGCCAGTTGATGACAAATTTTTTTAAGGATAAGTGATCTCGTCACTGTGTTTAATTATTGTTAAATTTTGTGTATTATTGTTGTTCTTTACTCTATATTTATGTGTTCGAGTGTGAACATGTATGATTTAAGAGTTGGATTCATGAATATAGAATTATTGATGATAACATGATCTTGAATGTTAGGATATGCATTTTTCTTCATTTTAAATTGATACTAGAGTTATTATGAGTCAAATTTGTAGCAGTGTGACCCAACAAGGGAGTTGGGTATGTTACAATGTTGGTATCATAGCAGGAAATGGTAGTAATGAGGCTAATATTGGAGGTTGGGTACACTACAAGTGAATGTGTTGGTGGTTGAAAACATTGACCTTGTGCAAAACTTACATAAGCCTTCCCCCTAAAGTGGTTAAAATAGAAAGTACTATACTAAAAAAATATGGCTCAATCTAACCTTTTTTGGTCTATTTCATTTCCCTTCAAGGAGTTGGATTAAGTAATCCATAGTTAAAATGATTCTTTCATCCAAAAGTTGCTATTGTCATAAAGAACCAACATGGATTTCAAAGCATTCAAATCATTCCTTTCCTAGAGAGGAACCATGGCTAGGAGTGTGTATTCATTATCCTCCTAGGAGTAAACCATATTAAAATACTCATACACTAACAAGTGGGATTCTTGTAGCTTTTTGACCATCCATCCTAGAAGAGGGCATGTTCCTCCATGTGATTGGATGTATAGATGTTGAGCAAGCTCAAAATTTGGCCCTCTAAATTTAGACTAATTCAAACCAATATTTGCAAGGGTTTATTCCTCCATCTCATAACCAAGGAGGTGGAATGGGAGAAGACTAAAGTTATTACTTCTCCTTTAGCCTCAACAAGGCTTGAAACAAAAGCGATAGCATGTGGCCAACTAAAATTCAAAGTAATTTATATAGAAAAAAAAAACCACAATGATTTTTGCTTCCTAAATACAAATCACATCAATACTTTGAATTGAGGTCCTTATTCTACAAAGCATAGTTTTCCTATAGGGATCAGTGAGACCCTTTACATTCCATGATGCTACCTTTATTTGGAAATAATATCAATATAGTTCATTGAAAAAGTTTTAGTTTTTGGGATGCAATTGACTTCTTAATATAAGAGTTCTTAAAAAATGACTAGAACTCGTCTCCCCTTGTTATCATTTTTAACTTAAGGAGTACACTAAACAATACCTTGAGTGACTTGATTAGCAAAAGTGGTCAGTGGGTCTAGCTTAGCCACATACATGTAGTCATGATATTTGTGTTCTAGGTATTAACAATAAGAGCATGTGTTCGGTAAATTAATATATCACATTGGTCAAGATTGATCATCTTGTCCCCCAGCCAAAAGAGGACATGTTCATTGAAATCTTTAAACAAGATGACTCTTGAATAGACACTTTTGTGGGGTTCAATATTAAGAAAGTGAATATGGGGGAGGAACTATTGACAAATAAAAACTCTAATTGGTGTAAGAACGCACTTGAGAAGAGGCTAGAACTTCATGGGTATCCTATGAAACTCAAATCACATGAGACAATGAAGCCTAACAATTTACTTATGGAAAAATGACTCACAATTGTACTATACTCATGCAAGCCTTATAATCCTCAAAAGAAAAGATTTAAAAAAGCAAAAACAAAAACCCCTTTGTCATGTTACAAATGCTTTAAGTCTTGACCTGTCATCCAAATGGTTTTTGTGACTCTATGACCCAAAAATTGATCATATCTATAAAAGGGACCCTAGTTACAAAGTACCACACCAAAGAATTCTATGAAAATATATAAAATAAAAAATAAAATAAAAAACATAATTATATCCATTTAGAGGTCCCACTGCATAATTAAAAGATTTACTTTGTGGTAGACTTTTGATGCAAATTTCCTCTCCTTTTTTAGGCATGGCATTCTCCTTAGTGGTGATTGCACAATGAGAAACACTTCTAGTTTAAGTCCATATCTATGAGAGAAAAGGATAAAATTGCATAGTAACAAGTGTCATTATAGTGGCGATGTTCATGCCTAATAGTTTTGCTAGAACTGTTGTTGTAGATGAAGTACAGTCTAAAGATAAAATCTTTCAAATATCTTCACGTAGTAATATTTATCCTTTGTGGTGGGAGTGTTAAGAGGGAATATATGTTTTGCATTTCCCAACCTCATATCTTTCACCTGTTGTTGTAGATGAAGTACAGTCTAAAGATAAAATCTTTCAAATATCTTCACGTAGTAGTATTTATCCTTTGTGGTGGGAGTGTTAAGAGGGAATATATGTTTTGCATTTCCCAACCTCATATCTTTCACCTGCATAATACATCACCAAAACAAATAATTATCTTAGTTTGGTATATGATTAGGCCAAAGACATAGAAAGGCAAGTCACAAACATGCTTTGCCACATGTAATTTCAAGCCATCAATATAATTGTATCCAACCCCACAGACATGCTCTGTCACATGTGATTTCAGGTCATCAATTCAACTATAGCCAACCCCGTAGTTGAATTGCTCCGTATATATATATATATATATATATATATATATATATATATGACTTTGAAATATTTTTACACTAAGAAAAGTTACAAAGCATTTTATATTTTACTATAACGGAAATGTATGATGTCCATGCCTAAATTAACATGACATGTTTTTAGGAGCATAAAATACTTTATTTATGTCAATATTTTCAATTTGAAATAATTCACTATTTACTTTCTCTTTTAGATGTGTAAGGTTTAAATCTTTATGATTGGGTTTAGAAATATCCACAAATTCTAGAGAAAAAATATTTTAATTTTAAATATATATTTTGTGTTTTAATTTTTAATAAATAATATTTTAAAATAATTTTTAATAAATAATACTTTAAAATATATGAATTTACATATTTAATAAATTTTTATTCATTATTGTTTTTGTTTTTATTTGGCAGAATTGAGAATTGGGCGGGCTTGTACTCACGTGACACTGGGTCAATTTTGACCACTACAATTATAACCTCTAGATATACTCCTACAGTCCCACGCGTAGTACACACGACTTTGCAAGGTTAGAACCAAAGACGTCACAATGAGTGCCTTAACAGTGCACTCTATCACCAATTGATCTACACCTCTAGGATCTTAAACATTATTAGTTATATTAACTTTCTTTTCATAATTTTAAAGAAAATTATTTTTATTTTCTATTGAATCTACTAAGAATTTAAAACATTTTTTTAAGTTGTTTTTTTCGACAAAGAATTTAAAATAAAAAAATTGGTTAAGTAAATAAATAGAGAATGTAAAACTAAAAATTGGAATATTTTCATAAAATTTAAAAAAAGTTCAGACATATTCATTTCTTCAAATTAGCAATTAATGTGTTTCCCTATTATGACAGTTGAAAAAAATATCAAACTAAACAACCAAATATTTGTTTCCCATTTCAAGCTTAAAGGAGTCATCATCACGCAACGCTTTACTTATATATCAATGAAAATATTTACTAAATTTTATTCTTAATTTATGCTAAGAACCAAATCTTCTTGGTTTTTCTAGCAGAGATGGATGTTTTAGTTGAATGAGAGGATAAAATGTTAATATATGGATCCTTCACTGAAAACCAAATCGGACTCACCATCATTAGTTTTGTCAACAATATTATCAGTGACATCATAGACTTGGTTATATATTCCAATACTTGGCATTAATTGAATAATGGACAAGCTTGCATAATAGACTTGTGCATGAAATAAAGGAAAATTTTTGGATTGGCGACCCAAATTCAATCTCTCTCAGGTTTTGATAATTACATTTGACCCTTCGATAAAATAATATCATGGATTTGGGGGGTATATGGTTGGGGAAACCCTAGCCACATACTCCCGACCCCAAGCGTCGTGACTGTTTCTCGTGAGGAGGATCCCTATTCAATTTTGTGTGGAGGTGGTTTGGTTCTGATCTGGTGTTCGAGCTCTTTTATCCGAGTGCAGATATGGTGAATTTGCGAGTGGTTTTTCTGTGTGTTTAGATCGGAAGATCCGAGTGCAGATATGGTGAATTTGCGAGTGGTTTTTCTGTGTGTTTCCTTCTTGTGGTGGGTTGGGGATGTTATTTCTTGTTAGATCTAGTGCTTGTATGCTCATATCTGGTGCCTCCTCTCTCCTTCCTGGTGGGATTCAATCTGTTGTGAGATCACTCATGTTTTTGTGTTAGTCGGGGCTTCCTTAAGTTTTTTCTCTGCGATTTTCAGTGTCGTCCAGGTTGTAGATGGTGTTTTTCACTCAGATATGGGGTTTTTGTCCCTCTATCTAGTTCTCTAGCACCCGATCCCAATGTTCTCATGCCCGATCTTCAGTATTTTGTTCTTTCATCCTAGTTTTGGTCCACCTTGGGGCTAGTATTGTCTTGGTAGCTCCTTCTTTGGATTTTTAGGTTTTTTGCGATAAGTATGGGGTCATTTTGGTTTCTTCATCCTAGTTTTGGTCCACCTTGGGGCTAGTATTGTCTTGGTAGCTCCTTCTTTGGATTTTTAGGTTTTTTGCGATAAGTATGGGGTCATTTGGGTTTCTTCATGGAGTTGTGGGTGTGGCCTCTCTTGAGGGGTTTTTCTTTATATGTCTGAGACTGTCTTATTTTTTTCATGGCATTGCAGGTTTCTTGGTGCGGGCTTTCTCTCTTTTGTGGTAGGTGGTTGTCTCATTTTTTGGTTTCTTCATATTTTCATTGGTTCATTCAAGGTTTGATGCATATTCATAGTTTCTCCAGGAGCCATGGTGTTGATGATGTGATTCTTTTATTTTGCTGCTTTGGTTTTGGATTTTTGTTTCCCTTTTTTGGGGGGCCTTGGGTCAATCTTTTTCCTGCCTCACTTTCAATATTCTTTCCATTCGCTTCTGATTGAGATTTGGTCAGATCTTTGAGGTCCTTTTTCTGGGCGTGCAGTATTTATTTGTTGCATGGTCAATGCTTTGAGGTCCTATCCAAGGATGGGAAGCCATTGGGACTTTTTCTATTGGTTGTGTGAAGGTGATTTTACTAATCGTGGATGCAGGCCCCCTTTAGTTTCTGGTCTCCCTAAGGACTGTATGCCTCTCTGACCTGGTCCGTCTAGCCACTAGAGTTTCTAAGGAGGCTGTCTCTATCGCTTCTTC
>CBVK0104182895.1:0-21283 GCA_900067695.1 Picea abies
TAAGAACATATTGGTATAGTCACTTCAACACTTTGTTACCTCTTTTATGAAAATTGGACCAAGTAAATCACAACCCAAGAGAGTCTTGACAAAAAACAATGTTGGGGTCGTACAAAACGAGCCTAGCCTTTAGGCCATTCCAAGCCATGTTCTCCCTCAAGGGTGCCTGAAAAAGAAGCAATCCCTCTTTATCTTCTTAACTCTCTACATTGTTAAAATCTTCACACAACCATATGGTTTTGGGAGCTCATTGGCCAACCAATCCTACATGCCCACTCTCTCATTTGAATCATTTGAGGCATATATATTGACTAGTCCTAGGTCTTGTCCATTTAGAGGAAATGACGTCCAAACCAAGCAGCATGTTAGATCAATACCATGTCCAATGGTTAGGTAAAAATACAAGGAGATCAAGGTGGTTGCCTCTCTACCTTTAACATGGTTAGGTAAAAATACAACAATCGACCATATTAGCCAAAGAGTGACTTACAAAATTAAACCAACTACTTTAACTTCTTGCAAACATAAAACATATAACTTGGAACAATTTCATGTGTTCTCCAAACCATGGATTTGTGGCAAGGACTATAAGGTCCCGAAGATTCCATGATACTATCTTCATTGCAAACTTTCAACATGAAAATTCATAGCCTCATCATCTCTCAAGATCTCAAGGAAACAAAAGTTTCAAGTGTTATGTTATCCAACTCCTTCATTGTATCAAAGGTTTAGCCATTGTGTATCATAAGAAATTTGCTTTGATTTCAAATGAAATGTCAATTTTCATTAGATTTAATATTGATGCATTACAATTCTTGGTATCCTTACTTCTAATCCAACTTCATGATAACACATGCTTACAATATTTGGTTGGTTAACGCCTTGATTATTTCTAGGGGATATATATATTACAATATATTACAATATTACAATATTACAATAAAAAAGTAATGCCATATTACAATGTAATATGGCATTACCATATTACATTGTAATATTGCATACAATATGGTATACCATATTACAATGCAATATGGTAATACCATATTTCATGTAATTTTTTTTTTTAAACCTACAGTCATCGTCGCAATATCGACGGAATTTTTTTACTTTTTTACCATAACCGTCGCTATAGCGACGAAACTTCTTCGCACTTTTCCATGAAGTTTTGTCGCATATACAACAAGTCCGTCGCAAATATGGTTTTGAGATATAACACTCGTCGATATTACCACGTAGTTCCGTCGCACATTCAACAACTGTGTCACAAGTTATTGGCTTGGCATAACTTTTTGTCCCAATTGGGATGAAGTTTCGTCGTAATTGCCACATTTCTTTGTCGGTATTGTGACAAAATTTCATTGTAATTGCGACGATGCATAAGGTTAACCAATATTGAAGGTGGTGACACGTGGATAGCTAATTTTTTCGATGTTTCCATGCACACCTAGATCGTGGATATAGCGACGAAATTATTACGACGAAAAAAATCTCGGTTTTCGTGGAAATTGCGACGGATAAGTGTGGCAATATTAATGAACAATCGTCGCAAATTTGGTCATATGTACTAGTGATTTAATGAAGAAAGGATTGGTGGTTGAATAATCAACCACCCCCATGAATGGAAGCATGATCTAGCTGAAGAATGTCAGCTTGAAGTACCAAAGAGTCCTACAGACCCAGACTGGCCCGAGTTTCCTTCTAACAGAAGGAAAAAGATAGGAAGGATAACCTTCCCAAGGAAGGGTGTGCATGCAAGGAATGAAGAGAAGAGAATAGTGGAGAATGTGGGGGAGCTCTCTAGCAGAGAACGAGACCCAAGCAGAAGGTCATGAGCTTGATGCTGAGGAAGCATCTGATAAACCTCGCAGAAGCTGTGAAAGAAAAAGGATATTTGAGAATTGGCATAAATTCCCTAGTGATATCATGGCTTGGCATGGGGGTGGCCAGAGTGCTAAGAATAAATTCCTATGAGCATATGGTTGGGTGGAAAGGTGAACACCCATAGTCAGTCGGTTGGTGATCGACTATAATAGATAAGTATTTTTATGCCATGTATACTAGAATTGAATTGCATGATTTGATTATTTGTAAAGGTGATAACTTGTGCTTTGCGTGAAATATATGATAATGGTGTTTACTGTCCTTCTGTAAACTCTTGTGCTTGATTGGTTGTAAATCAATAATATTGACCTCTGGGCTAGTCAGAAAGAACCTCGAGGTGCTTTCCCTAGGGATTTACCTCACAGTTCCAAAGTTTGAGCATACTTCTTAGGACTGTCACAGTCTCGATAATTCCACGAGATTACCCTGCCATGTTTCAGAACTTAAATTTCTGCGAACTAGGAAGGCTCTTCCTTCAAACCAGTAGTCTAAGAGACCATAGGATCATTCCCACGACCTTAACCAAATCTCGGCTAAGAGTAGACCTTATAGCCCAAGATTCATCAGATGGTCCATATGACCAGTGTCTGGGAACCCTGCACTAGTCTGAAAGGAGATAGCTCTTAATGGCTTCAGAGTTCCAAGAGATCGAATCTCTGGGATGTTAAACTTCATAAATTTCAAAAACACTTGAATGTCAGAGTCACAAAATGTTGTGATTCGTTGATCTAGGGAGTCTGTTGGGGCCCCTTCTCGACTGTCTGATCAACTAGTGGAGGGTTTCGCATATGGTACGTCGACGAAGTCCCACTTTGGGAGAATGGATATGTCGTAGCATCAAAAAATTTGTATACTAAAGTTACAAATTGATGAGATCCATGGATCTGGGAATCCACTGGGAGCCACTCTCAGCCATTAGATCGAGTCTAGTGAAGGAGTAGCACTAGGTACTTCGGTAAAGTTACACTCTGGGGGAATGGAGATGGTGATGAACAAGGCTATCGCCGGAGCACTGAAGGATGGATTCATGAAGTAATGTGGACTGCGGATCCTTCGGGATCCCTCTCAATCATTTGATTGTGGGCATGTGTGTATGACGTAGAGAGCACGTGGGGGCCCACATGTCGAGTGATGACATTGTTAGGTGTGGAAACCTCATGGCATAGTAAGGGGATGTCGATGACCTAAGGCAGGTGCCATGATATCTTACCAGAGTGTTTTGGAATGACAGGTGTCCCTCTAGGAGTGGCCCAACAATGGGACCCAAGGGACCCTTGACTGAAAGTTACGAGCCATAGATCTCTGGGCTTACATGGACACCTTCAAACCTTTATATCTGTTATCACATAAAGTTGTCATGGTGACAGGAAGACCAAGTCTTTTGTTGCACAGGTAACGTCCAAGTGCAACATTCAAAAGCAGTCTGTTTCAGGCTTGAAATACAAGAAAAATGCTAGTGCAATTTACCACGACGGATATCCCCTGTGCATTTCGATTTAGTGCCATCTCTAAACATGGTTAGAAGGATTCCATACTTAGCACGAGGATAAAACTTTAGCGGTGGCGCTAAATTTAGCAGGTGCACCCAGATCGCAGATCGCGACCAGATAAACAACCACGCTTCATTTCAGGGCCGCAACATGCTTGGGCATTAAAATTCCTTGAGCAGGTCAAAATCCAAATTACGGTATCACAGAAGAGATACATGGTGGAAGGTGGTGAATTGTGGGACCAAAAGCGATGTGGGTCCAAACTACTTTAGATGGACCCAAAATTGTGTGCTCATTTAGAGCCGAATCCAACAATAACATGTGGTCTCCCCCTGGTCGTCAAGCCACGTCCCAATCCCGAGGAGAATTCAGTTAATGAATGAGGACTGGTAGTTGAAACCTCGTTTCACTCCATAAATAGAAGGCATGGAGGGTCTGACCATGGAGACAGAACTATCAGCCCGAGTTACCACAATGGGCGATTTCTTCTTGTTGGTCAATCTGAGCTTGCATCCGATAGAAGGATACATGCACAGTCTAACAAAAGGATGCATAGACAAAAACCCTTGGACAGGATGGCCAGATGACTCTCCTAATGGTTTTCCACTAATATGAGTATAGATAGATCAATTTAATATTTTGTTGGGGTCGATGGTTGAGCAGAGCTCCCTATTTGTAATATTTTGATACCAGAGTTGTTCTCTGGTTATGTATGAGACCTGAGACTTTCTCATTAATAGAAGTCAACTTATTTCATCATCTTGTTTACTCTTGTGTTGAAACACTCGTGCATGGAGGATCATACGAGGGTATTAGTTGTATTGTAATGTAGGTTTGATTATAATATTGTTGTGACTTGATTCAGTATTTTCTTTCATTGTCTTGTTTCCTCTTATGTTGAAATGCTCATGCATGGATGATCCAAACGATTTGTTGTAATCGCATGGTAATGGAGGTTTGATTATTATGCTACTATGATATATTTTAGATTCTAAAACTTAAGTTCAAGAGTGCTCTTGTGCCTGAGTTTTTCTTTACCAAGCTACTTGAAGGTCGGATGTTCATGGAAGACTTGTCCACTTTCCTTACTAAGTCTTCCTGCTTCTCACCTTTAGCCTTAAACCACTGACTAAAGTTAATGATAACCTCATTTTCTTATGCATTTTTTTCCTAGTTTTTTGTGTTTAAACATTCTTATGCTGATCTTTTTCCATTTGACCTCCACTCATAAACCTACCTCCACAAACATTTTGATGGGTGTTGAGCTTATCCTCCTGCAATCTGAGGGAAACTCTTAGTGCTAACATTCTTGGCATTGTTGATGGGGAACGAATTGGAGACATTGCTTTGTGATAGAATGACAAAGAAATTATGATTCTTAAGGTGCCTCAATGTCATTGTTTCATGGAAACCCGCATAGGATACCTAGCTAAAGCATACACAAACAAATCTTATCAAGAAAAGGAAGAGAGATACATAATGAAGAATGAGAATCAATGTACATTATGATCTAAGCAATGAGTGAGTGATCTTCACTCATATAGGCAATGACATCCTATAATTAGGAATGCATGCATAATAGTGATGATCTAAGATTAGAAAGTATAAAATAGAACTAGTCAGTTAACTCCCACTGAACTAGTGTGCAGAAAATAGAAATTTCTCCAACACCCCCTTGAACATCACTATGGAGTAAAAAATGAGTCTCGACTAATAGGACATTTTAGTCATGTACAATGCAACTAATGAACACTGAATAAAAATGAGGAAAGAGGGAAAACCACATGGGAACAAAACGTCCCCTCAAAAGATAATGTATCAAAAGGAAAAAATGGCAGTTGCTAGGAAACTGTGTTCTCCACTACAAGACGATCCCGCAAAGTCTGAAACTTTTACTCATTGAAAGTATTTTTTAAGATGTAGAAATATTTATGAATCCGATGAAGTCCTTTAGCAACCTGTTGGGCCTTATACCTCTTGATCCTATGGACCCATCTACACCTGAAAATATTCATTTCTGGTGGAAGTGGAACCAGATGCCAAGTTTGATTCTCTAGGAGAGAGTCATGTTCCTCCTACATGGTTTCTTTCCATAATGGATTTCACACAACCTTATTGTGGGTCTGTGAATCAGTAGATTGAACCATATAGAAATGCATGGGCATCATAGGTTTTGAAGCTGAAAATACATGAGAAGAATCATCATGCTAAGATCGAGTCCTCTTAGAATCCAATGGATGCCCTATAAGGTTTCTTGATGGCCGAAGTGTGGTATGTGCCTTCTTTGGAATCTGTTGAATCTTCGACGCTGGCTTCTTATCTAGATGTACTACCTGCTTATTTCCATGTATAGAATCTGAGTCTATGGAATCATCTCTAATGTTTGAAACTGATGGAAGCACAAGAGTATCTGCATGTTGCACTAGAGGTGCATGCAAAGTACTCTCCTTATGTGTAAGTAGAATAGAGGAGTGATCATCAAAAAACTTAGTGAATTTATATAACCTTGACTTGTGATCCACCTCACCAATTGCAATGATGGAATTGTCATGCATGTCAATTATTGAAACTGAATCTGATGTAAATTCAACCTTTTTACCTTTCTGAGTGATCTGATAAACTGAGAGAAGATTCATAGAAAGCTTTGGAACATGTATAACATTCTCAAAACTGCCATTGTGGAGTTTCACTCTCCCTTCTCCTGCTACTGCCACTGGAGTATCATCCCCCATGAGAATAGGGGGTCTTGAGCATGGACTCAAAGAAGTAAAAACTTCCTCTTTAGATTCCATATGATGGGATGTGCCAGAATCTATAATCCATGAATTAGATGAGGAATTAATTGCAACCAGAGCATGATGATTACCTTTCTTAGGTGCATGGTCGTCTTCCTTCTTCTTCTTGGCTCCTTTAGGAATGAAGTCTCCAAGGCTATTCTTATGAAGTACTTGTGTCATAAGATCGATCTGCTTCTTCATGCATGTGGATTCTTCATGATTCGGTTTATTGCAGTAAGTGCACTGCTTCCCCTTCTTCTTCTTCTTCGAATAATAAGAGTCTTTAGAACCTGAAGAATCGTTAAAGGGTTTGCAATATCCCTCCTTCTCATTCTGTTTGGATGATCCTTTTCCATCATGCACGGTGAGTTCCTGTGCTTTGGGATCCTTGATGAGGCCCATCTTTATGAGTTTTTTCTACTCTTGTGTAAGAGACTCAATGAACTGAGCCAGCGTAGGCATTTTCCAATTTGTTTCAAAAAGACATCTGCCAGAATGGAAATTGGAGACATATACAATGTATTCTGGTCCTAGCTTGGCCAAGATTGTTAGAATAAGATGTTTCTCTTGTGTATACTTATCAATACCACATTCACCCAAGCTCAATATCAAAGATTTAAATTTAGTAAAGAAATCTTGTATATTATCAAAACTTGTAGAGTCTAAGGTATTCAACTCTACCTCAAGCATATGACCTCACATCTCATCCTACTTTCCAAAGAGTCCTTCCAAGGTGGTATAGATCTCATTTGGAGTATTGCATGCGGGAACATGAAACCATAGATCAGTGGATATTAACTCAAGAAGTAATCATGTGGCCTCATCCTTATGGTTCGCCCATCTGGTATTCTCAAGCGCTGATGTAGGTTCTATTTCTATCGCCATCATCAAAGTATATAGTCCTTTTCTTTTGAGTTGGAATGCATCCTTCGGATTCCATTCAAAATAGTTGTACAATGTGATTATTATCACCAAAATGTATTGAATAATTTGCATCGCCTCCATCCTGCTATTGATTTTGAAAAGATCCTGAAAACCCAGATTGTGGATTTCGAGATATGATAGACGGTTCTATGGAAACTATAGATATTATAAAAAAACTATATATCCTAAAATATGATGTGGGTTTTGTATATTTTTGGTGAGCATAAGAATCCCTGTGTTATACGTCTCTGGTCCAAATTTCAGCTTGATCCAGATCACATATTTCGAGATATGGCTATTTTACTGTAGAAACTCAATTTTTTGGAGGGTTGTTGAATCGTTGCACCCTAGAGAAGGATAAAGTGAGACAATGCTAAATTGTCCAACCCTAGTGAAGGAAAGAGTGCGAAGATTGTGCAAAAATGAATCGTCACACCCCAGATGAATAACACAGTGCAACGATGTCACACCTTGTCTGTGTATAAGCCGCGATGATGCCTGAAAAAAGAAATTTTCTTAAGTTTGAGTGTGATCGCTGCACCCTTCAATAGGGATAGGTCGCGACGATTCCAATCGTCACACATTTCGATAGGGATAGGCCACGCCAATGGAGGAAACTAGGTTTACTCAAATCCTCTTTCGCTCTTCTCTGGCTTGTCTGGGTTGCTCCAAGCAGCTCAGCTCGGATACAATGTCAGTGTTTCATGGAAACTTGCATAGGAGACCTAGCTAAAGCATACACAAACAAATCTTATCAAGAAAATGAAGAGAGATACACAATGAAGAATGAGAATCAATGTATATTATGATCTAAGAAATGAGTGAGTGATCTTCACTCATATAGGAAATGAGATCCTATAATTAGGAATGCATGCATAATAGTGATGGTCTAAGATTAGAAAGTGTAAAATAGAACTAGTCAGTTAACTTCCACTAAAAGAGTGTTACTCCCACTGAACTAGTGTGTCAAAAATAGAAATTTCTCCAACAATAAAAAATCAGTACCTTGAATATTGCAACTTACACATGGCGACTTCACTATTTCAGTTATGGATCCTAAAGGTAGACACACGAGGTCTACTCCACATCTACCTTTGGAAACACCTGAAGCTGACACAAAGAAGATTATCAAGAAGGGAAAACTTTCTCAAGAAGGCTTTTCAGTTGTTGTTCCAGATTGAAAAGCTCACTGGGAAGAACGACACTGCACAGTTCCATCTTTAGATGGTGACTGAAGTTGGACACCTTTAAGACTGCACATTCTCCATGGTGAATGTGCAGGAGTGAGACAAGTTAGTTGGCTATGGAGGCTATCCTGGCTAGGAGGTTTTACCCACTCAATTTCTTAGCCATAGTTGGTTAGCCACATCATATGCCTCAAATTGATGAATGGCAAGATCCATTGCCAAGATTTTATGAAGGTGATAATGAGAGCCCTATTGAGCATGTTCTAGAATTTCATGCTTTGATACAATAGCTTGACATCCAACATGAAGACATACGTATGAATTTGTTTACATACTCTCTTTAAAGAGAAGCTCATATTTGGTATCACTCTCTTGATCTTTCTAGCGTTTCTTCACTCAAAAAGTTTCATGCAGCTTTCAATATTCATTGTCAAAAGTTTTATTCCTCTGAGTTAATTTGTCATAGCTGTTGTGAGGAGTATAAAGACTGTGTTCAGGATATAATTGATTCTTATGAAGGATGTGAGAATGAAGAATATGCCTTGGATGAGGAATCAACTTTTTCTCTTACTTGTTCATCTACGTCAGATAAAAACTTTGTTTGATGTCTCAATAAGGAAAGTGCAGAAATTGAGTCTGTTATAGAAGTTGATACGCTTTGTAACCCTGTCTCTAAAAAACCTAGATATGAGAAACCTATTTTTGAATCATATGGTGATGATAAGATAGTGCTTCCTGGATTGAATCTTGAAAGGAAACTTGTGATTAATAATGAAGAGAAGTGTTCTCATGTTGGGAAGAAGATACCTCTTGGTATGTCATTCGAGACTCCTCCTTTATTTGATCATTATGGAGATAGTGATGAAGATGCTAATGTGTTTTTTGTCTTAGAAGCAAAAAGCATTAGCAACCAACCTTCTAATGAAAATGAAATACTTTACCAAGAGAAACATGATAAAGAGGAAGAGCCATTCATTGATATACATGAGGAGATTTCTTGCCATCAGCTAGCAAATATTATCAGAGAAGATAAAAGAGAAGTGGATCAGTAGCCCGCATCAACCATTCCTCACCTATGCTTGCCATAGACATTCAACCACATGTGAGCAGGTGTAAAGAAGAGTAGGTTTTATGTTACCAACCCAGTAAGTTTTATCACCTATTTTATGACCCTATAGGGGAGTGCATGGAGTTTCATTTCCTCAATGTATTGAAGCCTTGAATCTTTATCTTACCTTCATCATTGGGAGGTAATCTGAAGAATGTAATTAATTTGTTATCAAAGTTTTATTGTCCCTTGCTGATCAGTGACATAGTAAATAAGTTTTCAGTTAGGAAGTTACTTGAATGGCTCTAGTGGAAGTTTGTTTTCACCTAGTGCATTGTAAAAATTAGTTAGTTTAGGATTGTACATAAATAAGCTCCTTTTGGAGCATGTCTGTGTGTTTTTTTTAAGATGAGTAGTGTACATGTTAGCCTGTTGTCTTTAGCAAGATGTATTTGAGCTCGACTCCACAACCCAACAACTAAGGCACTGGAACTACTTGTTCTTGGCAGCTCACAGGGAGCATGCCATCCCCTGTGGAGCCAAATGTTATCACATAAAGTTGTCAAGGTCACAGGATGAGCAAGTATTTTTTTTCACAAGTAACGTCCAAGCGCAACATTCAAAAGTAGTATGCTTCAGGATTGAAATACAAGAAACATGCGGGTGTAGTTTACCACGACAGAGATCCCCTGTGCATTTTGATTTAGTTCCATCTATAAATGCAGTTGGAAGGATTCCATAGTCGACGGGCAGATAAAAATTTATCAGGTGCACCCAGATTGTAGATCACGACTAGATCAATGGCCATGCTTTGTTTTGGGGCCACAACATGCTCGGGCATTAAAATTCCTTGAGCGGGCCAAAATCCAAACCACAATATCACGGGAGAGCTACATGGAGGAAGGTGGTTCATTTCAGGCCCAAAAGAGGTGTGGGTCCAAACCCCTTTAGATGGCCCCAAAATCATGTGCTCATCTAACATTGAATCCAAAAACAACATGTGGTCTCCCCCTAGTTGTCAAGCTGTGTCACGATCCCAAGGAGAATTTAGTTAATGAATGAGGACTGGTAGTTGAAACCTCATTTCAATCCATAAATAGAAGGCATGGAGGGTCTAACCGTGTAGATAGAATTGTCAGCCCGAGGTACCACGATGGACAATTTCTACTTGCAGGCCCATCTGAGCTTGTGTTTGACAGAAGGATATACACGCAATCTGACAGAAGGATGCACAGACAAAAATCCTTGGACAAGATGGGCAGATGACTCTCCTAGTGGTTGTCCACTGATCTGAGTATAAATAGATTAGTTTAATATTTTGTTGGGGTCGATGGTTGAGCATAGCTCCTTATTTGTAATATTTTGATACCAGAGTTGTTCTCTGGTTATGTATGAGACTGAGAATTTCTCATTAAGAGAAGTCAACTTCTTTCATCATCTTGTTTACTCTTGTGTTGAAACACTCGTGCATGGAGGATCCAGACGAGGGTTGTAGTTGTATTGTAATGTAGGTTTGATTATAATACTATTGTGACTTGTTTCAATATTTTCTTTTGTTGTCTTGTTTCCTCTTATGATGAAATGCTCGTGCATGGATGATCCAGACAAGTTGTTGTAGTCTCATGGTAATGGAGGTTTGATTATTATGCTGCTATGGTATATTTCAATGTTTGAAACTTAAGTTCAAGAGTGCTCTTGTGCCTAATTTTTTCTTCACCAAGATGCTTGAAGGTCGGATGCTCATGGAAGACTTGTCCACTTTCCTCACTAAGTCTTCCTCATTCTCACCTTTAGCCTTAAACCAGTGACTAAAGTTAATGAGAACCTCATTCCTTATGGATTGCTTGCCCATTTTTCTATGTATAAACATTCTTATGCTAAGATTTGTCCATTTGACCTCCACTCATAAACCTACCTCCACAAACATTTTGATGGGTGTTGGGCTTATCCTCCTAAAATCTGAGGGTGACTCTCATTGCTAACATGATCTATGCTGAGGTTATCCCGACGTTGACCACTTCAGGAGGACATGGGTGTTGTAACGTCAAAACTCCTGAAGGTCGAATTCACGAAGTAATGAGGACCGTCGATCCTTAGATCCTTTAGGATCCCTCTCAGCCATCGATATACAGGGAACGCGTGGTGCTAGATCCTTTATTCTAGATATTGGGCACTCCAAGGAATTTGAGGTGTGGCATGTCGATAAGCTTCGAAGCCTGAAGAGACGATAGTCATCGATTTGAGGATGCTTCGGGAATTTTCCTAACCGTCGGATCTAGGCTGTGGTCAGCCCAGCGCTAACCTACTCTAGGAGGAAATTGGAGACTACACCACCAAATCCCTGAAGGAAGAAGCAACGAAGTGATGGGAACCATTGATTTGAGAGCACATTAGATCCCTATCTAATCATTGGATCTACCCCATGGTCAATTTGGTGTTGACTACTCCGGTAGAAAGGAGAATTTTACACCATGAAACCCTCAAACGCCGAAGTTAAGAAGTGGCGGAGGTCATTGATCCAAGGGGTATGTGGACATACCTTAGCCGCGAGATCAAAGGGAATGAAATATGATCAGTCTGGAGTGATGTGGCACAATGACATTACCCAGGGTGACGTGGACCCAAGTTTGACGTGCCACATGTCATCTGGATTCATGTGTATCACATACTCTATAGAACCCTTGATAAGTGACATGTGTCACCCTTGGCCCTTCTACGTGTCAGCCCCTGGTACGTGCCTACCTAGCCAAAGTGGTTGGTGAAGTTACCGGAACTCTGGGAGTCTGAGACTTTGGGACTCCGGAGGATTTGGGGTGTATTAGTGTAAAGAGACCAAAAGGGCTAAAGGCGAAAGTCACGTGGCAAGATTACGGGACTTTGGGAGTTCAAGACTCTGGAAGGTCTTGTGCATAGATAGTAAAGAGGTGTTCAGTGCCGAAGTGCCAAAGGTTTGAAGTGTCGAATTCCCCGTTGGCCTGCGTGTTAGATGAAGATTGAGTCTAGTCGTGGGATTGGATGGTGGATGGACTTCCACTATGGATGAAGGAACTTGGTGACAATATGTGTTAGGTGGATCCATGTGGGTGCCACATGGCCTTTGACCAATAAACATCAGAAGAACTTGGGAAGGTTGTATCTGCTAGTCCGGAGCTTGGATTTCAGCATGGAGGAAATGATTGGAGAGTTCTGGATGAGAAGGACGTGATAGAAATCCTAGAATTAGGATTTGAGATAGTTAAGGAAAACGAAATTATGATGCCCCACCCATTAAATTATAATTTAGGGTTCGGGTGTGTTACAATATCCCCCTCTTTTACTAAAATTGCTTGATTTGCATAATTTTCCATTATAGGATTTTTTTTCCCTCAAAAAATGATAAAATTTCACTCTAGAGAATGATATTTCATTATGCTTTATCCTCTCTATCACCAAATCTAGGAGGGAATCCAAAGGAATCATTTTCAATGACATATATCTAATAACATGTTTAGATCCCCCATTGCAATCAAATTCGATATGAAAAGACTAACATGAGTTTTTATACCTTGCAAGAGTGCATAGGCTTCCACTTAGTTATTAGTGGATGAACCCAGACCCTAAAAAAATGAATATACTATTATTACTCTGGGTTTTTTGATAACCCCTCCCGCACATGCCACCCGAGGATTATTTTTTGAGGTTGCATAAAATAAGAGGATAAAATATTTTTTTATCTCATTTCCACTTCCATAAATCTTGAGAGTTCATCTGAAGCTACTAGCATGATATAAGATTAGTTTTCCCAACTACGGGCCCTATGAAGGAATATTGTATATTAAACTATATATATCATTCCTCTTCATCCCTATCGAGATTTTGAATATTAAAAATCATAATTTATTTATATATTAAGTGCTTTTCTAACAAAGCCTTGGTTGTAGTTAGAACCAACTCAAGTTTGGTTAACTCTTGATTAAAAATGGCTCTAGCTTGAGCTAACCAAACTTTCTGGAAAAAAAATTTAGGTAGTCCAAGCCAAATCCCTTTCTAAATTGGTTTATTTTTAAAGGTGCCCCTGTAGAATGTAGTGAGTACCTGAACAAGATATCTAGCTAGAAGAAGAATGAACTCAACTTGCAAAATAGAGAAGATGAGAAAAAAAATGGAGAGAAAAGAATGAGAAAATTGTATTAACCAAATGAATGAATGATAATTTACACACGATATAATCTATATAGCTCAACTAATGTGCACTAGAATAGAAGCCAATGCACCATAGTGGTGGTATAGAGATATATGGACAAACGCAGGAAGTTATGGGAGTTAACTTCCACCTAGTCATAGTTAACTAGTCATGCAGTCTTTAGTTAATTGAGTCACACGTGTGGAAGTGAGAGAAGCACATGCAACTGATGGTGATAAAACTGAGGTTTCCATGCATGAGTGACTTCCACTAGTCTAACTGGATCTAAACTAAAGAGAATATTCTCCTAGAATGTAGGAGAGGTTCCTAAAAAATATGAGACCCTCAATAATAACTAATAAACATAGGAAAATAAGAAGAAAAATATTCTAGGTGTGTGTAATATCTCCAACACCCCCCCCTGAACACTACTATGGGGTAATGAAGAATGGGTCCCAACAACAAGGGCCATGTTAAGTACCCATGAACAATGAAACTATTGAACACTGAATAAATAAACTGAGCAAAGAGGGAAAACATCATGGGAAACCCCCCCTCAAAGTACAATGTACCAAAATAAGAGAAAGATGGTTTCTACGAAACTATGTCCTTCAATCCAATATGATTGCATAGAGAGTGAAACTTATGCTCAATGAAAGTCTTGATGATGATGTCAACAATCTGTTTAGAGGAAGGGAAAAACTGTAGGTCATTAATCCTCTTATGGACTAGATCTCTGATGTAGTGCATATGGATCTCAAAATTCTTTGTCCGTTGGTGCTGCACTGGGTCTCTACAAAACTTGAGAGTACTCTGGTTGTCACACTAAATGGTAATCAGTCTGTGGAACTGGATGCCCAACTATGTAAGGAATTTGTGTAGCCATAATGCCTAGATGGTAGTGTTAACTACTCCTCTTTACTAGGCCTTGATTGAAGATAAAGCAATAACATATTACTTCTTTCTTAACCAACATATAGGCCTTGAACCCAAACTGAGAGTGTATCTATATGTGGACTTGGAATCAATGTTATTTCCTACCCAGTTAGAATCTATGAATCCTATGAGATCTAACTTGCAATCTCCTACATATTGGATCCCATAATTGATGGTTCCTCGAATGTATCGAAGGATACGTTTTGCAACCTTCCGATGTAACTCATGCGGCTCCTTCATGTACCTGGAGAGTGCTCCCACTGCATATGATAGGTATAGTTAGGAAAGGGAGAGATACCATAAAATCCCCACTAGCTGTCTATACAGAGTATCGTCAACCAATGGAATGTCCCTTCCATCCTCAAGTATCACCCTAGATAAGAAGGGGGTAGGGGCAGACTTGCAATTTGTCATGTGAAATATCTCCATGAGATCTCGAGCATACTTGGCTTGAGATATCTTGATTCCTGAATCATCCTGACTAATCTCGAGATCAAGGAAATAATGGAGTGGACCCATGTTTGTCATCAAAATCATGTCATGCATAATCCTCTTCACCATAACAATCGATGAAGTCGAGAAGCCAGTGATAAAAACATCATCCACATAAAGAACTATAATACAAAGTGAATGAATAGTATTAAGCATGTAGACATTTGGATCATATTTTCATTTCACAGAATTCTGGTATAACATGTAGGAGTCCATCTTGGTGTGTCATGCTCTCGACACTTGCTTGAGGCCATAAAATTACTTCTTGAGCCTAGAAACCAAAGACGAATCTTATATGAATCCAGGTGGCTACTCCATGTAAATATCCTCTAAGATATCTCCGAGAAGAAATGAATTATTGACATCCATCTGATGGAATTCCCATCCTCTGGCTGCCGCAATAGTAAGGGCCAAACAGATGGAGTCCATCTTTGCTATTGGAGTGAATGTCTCATCATAGTCTATGCTACAAACCTGTTGAAAACCTTTTTCCACCAATCTTTCCTTGTATCTTCTAACCTATCCATCCATTATTCTCTTGATCTTGTAGACCCATCTACATCTAACAAGCTTCCTTCTTGAAGGAAGCGAAACCATATCCCAAGTCTGGTTCTCGAGGAGGGAGTTGTACTCCTTCTGCATGATTGATTCCCAAAAGGGATTCCCTACAACCTAGCCATAGGTTTGTGGGTCTGAATACTAAGCCACATAAAAATGTATAGGCAACATGAGCTCAATGGATTTGAGTACATAATGGGGTTCCTCGAACTCAGATCGAGTCCTCCTAAGATCCGTTGGATCCCCAACAAGATCTCCCACATCCTGAAGAGTGGTCTGTGCCCATTTGGGCCTCTTCTATGGCTCCTCATCTGCCTATACTGATTGTGCATATGCATGTTCTGAGTCCTTTGAATTTGTATTGGAACTCATATCTAAAGTAGAGTTTAAATGTGCAGAATCATCATCTCAAATTGGTGGAATTATAAAAGTACATGCATGCAGCTCATGTGGAGTATGAAAGAGACTTTCCTCAAACTGAATACTACGCTCAATGATGAGCTAGTCTATAAAGGGATCAATTAGTTTGTATCCCTTCACATTTTCTGGGTATCCAAAAAATATACACGAAATACTCTAAGGATCAAGTGCTTTCCTCTTTTCAAAGGGAAATTGGGCCCATGTTCGTGAGACGAAGACACGAAAGTGGGTAACTTCCGGTTTATTGTCGCTCCAAGCCTCAAAAGGAGTCTTGTCCTTAACATATCTGTGAGGGGATATGGTCTGAATGTGATTGTCATAGTTAAGTTCCTCAACCCAAATCTTGGGAGGAATTGATCTTGCATGCAACATGCAAGAGGAAATCTCTTTGAGAGATTTGTTTCTCCGCTCAACAACCCTGTTCTGTCATAGAGTATATGGTACTATGTGTTGCAACTGTATCCCAGACTCAAGACAAAGATTATGAACATCTTTGCTTGCATACTCCCCCCCATTATCTGTACGGAGGGATTTGATATTTCTCCATGATTGAGTCTCAAAAAGTTCTTTGAACTCTTTGAGATGCTCAAAAACCTCAAACTTATGCCTAAGAAAAAATACCAAAGTATAACATGAGTAATCATCCAAAAATGTGAGCACATACCTTTCCTTGTTGATGGATGGATGAGGGAATGGACCCATGAGATCACTGTGAATCAGATCTAATGGAGAGGAGTGTCACATACTTAAATGCCACACTTAATTGTCGTAAGTGTCGTATGCACCTTATCAAGTGTTGTATGCACCTTACTAAGTGTCACATGAACTTTATCAAGTGTTGTATGCACCATACTAAGTGTTGCATGCACTTTATCAAGTGTCATATGCACTTTAATAAGTGTCGCATGCACTTTATCAAGTGTCATATGCACCTTACTAAGTGTCCCATGCACCTTATTAAGTGTTACATGCACTTTATTAAGTATCACATGCACTTTATTAAGTGTCGCAACTTTATTACCATGTTAGAACATTTATCATAATCCCTAGTCATTGTGGAGGAGAAAACATCATCATGAGAAGGTCGAAACAATGCCTTTTACCTTTATATTTTGAACATATTTGAAGGTCAACACTCCCTTTCCCATGTATAGGGAGTGTTGAACTCTTGTCAATGATCCCTTACCCATGTATAGGGAGTGTTTTCAATGCTCCATGCTCAATATTGGGGGAGCATTGAAGTGGTTAGAGGGAGTTATGGCTAGCCCACCTTACTCTAAGGGTTAGTTCCGAGAATATGAAGTCAAGGATTCAAATCATATCTCATGGTTCCATCTTAGGTAAACTCAATCCCAACTTATGGAGCAAAATCCTCAACTATTTCCTAAAATACTTCATGATGGATAAGCCTCCAAACTCCTATATAATGAGTACATTCCAAGGTGAAGGGGAGGAGAATCCATGAGAGCATCGTAATTTTGATCTTGAGACATTCATGAGAGGGATAAATATGATATCTTGGAGGAGCCACTGCAACACCAACTTTGGATTGTAAGTGCTTCACTATAGCTTTCTATTAATGCATAACTTGGCCTATTCCCTTCATGTTTTTTGTCACTTGTTACATGCATGTCTATTGTTGTTAAAGTCACCATAGATATATTTATTGCCACCTAACAATATAGAGTAGAAGAAAGGAGATTCCTATTTGTTCATTGCAAGTCTTATCTTATGCCTATGAACTTGGTCAATAAGGTCAAAGGATATAGCAATGAGGAAAACCATCGTAAAAAGGTACGCCATCCATCTCTTTCTTCTTACTTTGATTGTTGAAGTAGGTATAAAGGGAATTTAGTGTCCATTTTTTTTCTTTTTTCCTTGGATCAAAGAAGGGATCTTGATCCAAAGGGGGGTTTCACCTGTCTGCAGGGAGAACTTGACCATAACAAGGAGGCCCTATGAACCTTCCCCTTCTCAAACTTCTCTTGAGGGTGCTTGCTAAGGAAACATCTTTCATAAACCCCTTTGGAAAAGTGGATATCAGGTAATAAGGTGACCATCCCTTTCTTTATAATTTTTTGCATGTACCTAAAGTTCAGGTGACCAAACCTCTCATTCCATTGTCTACTAATGTCTTCATCATGCGTAAGTAGTATAGAGGAATCAAGTTCAATAAACTTAGAAAAAATGTATAACCGAGATTGATGATTTACCTCCCTAACAATAATCCTAGAGTTTCCTTACATGTCGAATATGGACACAGAGTCTTTTCTGAACTCCACCCTTTTTCCTAATCTTAAGTGTGTACTATGATACACTGAGAACATATTCATAGAAATTTGAGGAACACGAAGAACGTTCTCAAAACTTCCATGATCTAGTTATGCTCTCCCTTCCTGGTGACCTCGATTGGAGAGTCATCCTCCATGAGGATAGGAGGAACATTGCATGCATTCAAAGAAGATACAATACCTTGTGTGGCTGCCTTATGGTGGGATGTGCCTAAATCCATGATCTAGGCATTAGGTGAAGAGTGAATGACAATTAATTCATGATGATTACCTTTGGGATAATGATCTTCTAGCTTCTTCTTGGAATCCTCAAGAATTTGATCCTCAAGGTTGTTCTTTTGAAGAATCTGAGTCATAAAGTCTATGTTCTTCTTCATGCATGCATATTCTGGATGGAATCCTTGATTATAGTAGGTACGCTTCTATCCTTTCTTCCCTTTTCCACTTTTGGATCCTGAGGAGTCATTGAAGGGTTTGGGTCATCCCTCCTTCTTTTGTTCTACATGTGCCTTTTCTTTTTCTTTCTTTTTGGATTTCTGATGTTGAGAACTGTTGCCATCATGTGCAACAAGTGCATGTGATTTAGATTTTTTTATTACACTGATCTTGATGGTTTTTTCTTACTCTTGAATTAGGGTCTCGATGAAGGTCTCCAAAGAGAGCATAGTCCAGGATGATCCAACAGTTAACCTCTAAGTGTGGAAAGTAGAAAAAAAAACTGAATAATACAGACCAAGTTTGGAAAAAATGGTGAGAACCATTCACTTTTCCTCCTTTGATTTATCAACCCCACAAGCCTTGAGTTTCAACAACAAATCCTTGTACCTTGTGAAGAAATCTTCGATGTTTTCAAATATTTTCATATCTAATGCAAGTAATTCCACCTCGAGCATGTGGCTTCTCATCTCATCTTGTTTTCCAAAGATTCCTTCCATGGTGGTCCATATCGCATTTGGAGTTTTGCAAGAAGATACATGAAACAACAACTCATGGGATATATGCATGAAGAGAGCTCCATAAGCCTCATCCATTCTATTAGGTATTTGTAATTTTCAATTGTTGATGTGGGTTCTATTTCCATAGCCATGGTTAACTTGTACAATCCTCTACCTCAAAGAAAAATTTCCATCTTTTTGTTCCACTCAAAGTAGTTGTACAGTGTTAGCATGATAGATGATGGAGATTCCATTCTTCCTGGGTTCTTCAATATTCAGTACCTGCAAATAAAAAATGTTGGTGCACCTTCTTCCTAGCAACCTATAGGATTTTATACCATATAGAATGTGGTGAGTACCTTCACAAGAGATCTAGCTAGAATAAGAATGAACACAACTTGCAAGATAGAGAAGACAAGAGAAAAATCGGAGAGAAGAATGACAAAAATGTATTAACCAAATGAATGAATGATCATTTACGCATGATATACTATGTATAGCTCAACTAATTCACACTGGAAGAGAGTCATCCCCCATGAGGATAGGAGGATCATTGCATGCAGTCAAAGAAGATAAGATACCCTGTGTGGATTCCATATGGTGGGATGTGCCTGAATCCATGATCGATGCATCAGTTGAAGAGTGAACAACAACTAATGCATGATGATTAAATTTGGGAGCATGATCTTCTAGCTTCTTGGAATCCACAGGAATTTTGTCCTCAAGGTTGTTCTTTTGAAGAATCTAAGTCATAAGGTCTATTTTCTTCTTCATGCATGTAGATTCTTGATGGAATCCTCCATTGCAGTAGGTACACTTCTATCCTTTCTTCCCTTTTCCACTTTTGGATCCTCAAGAGTCATTGAAGGGTTTGGATCATCCTTCCTTTTTTTGTTCTACATGTTCCTTTCTTTTCCTTTCTTTTTGAATTTCTGATGTTGAGAATTGTTGCCATCATGTGCAACAAGTGCATGTGATTTATATTTTTTTATTACACCCATTTGATGAGTTTTTCCTTACTTTTGAATCAAGGCCTCAATGAAGGCCTCCAAAGAGGGCATAGTCCAGGATGCTCCAACAATTAACCTCTGAGTGTGGAAAGTAGAAAAAAAAAATGAATAATCCAAACCAAATTTTGACAAAATGGTGAGAACCATTCACTTTTCCTCCTTTGATTTATCAACCCCGCAAGCCTTGAGATGCAACAACAAATCCTTGTACCTTGTGAAGAAATCTTGGATGTTTTCAAATATTTTTAGATCTAATGCAAGTAATTCCACCTCAAGCATGTGGCCTCTCATCTCATCTTGTTTTACAAATATTCCTTCCATGGTGGTCCATATCTCATTTGGATTTTTTCAAGAAGATACATGAAACAACAATTCAGGGGATATGTGCATGAAGAGAGCTCCGTAAGCCTCATCCATTCTATTGAGGTATTTGAACTTTTCAATTGTTGATGTGGGTTATGTTTCCGTAGCCATGGTTAACTTGTACAATCCTCTACCTCAGAGAAAAATTTCCATCTTTTTGTTCCATTCAAAGTAGTTGTAAAATGTTAGCATGATAGACGATGGAGATTCCATTCTTCCTGGGTTCTTCAATATTCAATACCTGCAAATAAAAAACGTTGGTGTACCTTCTTCCTAGAAACCTATGGGATTTGATAACATATAGAATGTGGTGAGTACCTTCACAAGATATCTATCTAGTAGAAGAATGAACACAACTTGCAAAATAGAGAAGACGAGAGAAAAATTGGAGAGAAAAGAACGAGAAAAATGTATTAACCAAATGAATGAATGATAATTTACACATGATATACTATGTATAGCTCAATTAATTCACATTGGAAGAGAAGCCAATGCACCATGGTGGTGGGTTAGAGAGATATGGACACACACAGGCATATACCGGAGTTAATTTGCAAGATACCAGATATATAAAATATGCAGAACAGAAATAAAATGCTAGAAATGGCAGAATAACAGTAAAATATCCAGCATAATCTTCACAATACACAGCAATGATATACGAAATAACAATAGAAAAATCACTTTGATTTGGAAAGCAATGTTAAAAGGCCTCTTCGAGGGGGCAACCTCCACTCGAGCAGCACTCTGTTACAATAATCTCCAAGCTAGGGTTCTCATACCCTTGACCCTTATTTATACTAAAT
>CBVK0104182898.1:0-14405 GCA_900067695.1 Picea abies
TCTAGTTGTGTGTTGATGTATTGATTGATTGTGTGATTCTGGTTCTGTAGTTCAATACCTCGCCTAAGGGGGTAGTGCCCCCTCCTTAGTTAGGTATTGTCTGTAACAATAGGATTAGAATTAGCATTTATTCATGTTCAATTTATTCTATTGTTGGTTGCTTTCAATCGTTGTAATTCTAGGGTCATAACTTTATTCACATGTTGTAGACATCCTCTAATTTTCTATCATTCTAGAACCATAGTATAGTCCCTCGGATTTCAAAGTTATCGTTCAGTTCACTTCAATCTTAGATCTATAGAATAGTATTGTGATTTGTGAGTGGTTTGGTTTTTCTAATCTTAACTTGCAATTCATATCCTCATAACATTACAATCCTTTTGCGCTTTTCATTGCTACAACTTGTGTCTCTTTGGTTTTGATTATAACAAAGTTCAGTTGCTACGAGTCGCATTGTTGTAACTCAGCTGTCAAATTTATTTTCGTGCAACAACTACATAGATAGCTTCTTTCCTTAGTTAGTCTACACTCCTACCAACCTTTTTACCAACTCAGCTGTCAAATTTATTTTCGTGCAACAACTACATTGTTGCAACTTCGTTGTTGCAACTTTGCTTGCAGCTGCACTTATTTTGTATTTTCTGATTCTTTCTAGCTTTAGTCTTTGTGACTTTGGATTAACGTTATTGGATTGATATTGAATGAAAAAATACTTAATTATTGCAACAATACAAGATCTTCATTGTACTCGAGCAAGTCACCAATAGATCATAACACAGGTTTCAATTCTCGCTAGTGTGATTTCAATTTCCACAAGTGTGATTTTAATTTCCGTAAGTGTGATTTTAATTTCCTCAAGTGTGATTTCGATTTCTACAAGCATGATTTCAATTCCAACAAGTGTGCCTTAATTTCTGCAGAGAAACTTAAGCCTTAGTATATTTTGGTGGCTTAATTATGTATTTTGAATCTTTGAATTGTGTCATTAAAGTGTTACAACACCATAGTCAAAACAACACTCGTCTTGCATAGATTGTGCATGACAGTTTGAAAGTTCCATACAAGCCCCGAGTTGATAATTAAATGTACAACTCTTCATTTTCTTACTAAGATAATTATAAAGTAATTGAAAGGCATGTCACTTGTATTGGTAATATGCATTGGTGTGGTACTAAGTAACACGCACCAATGCGTACATAGAAATAAAAATCATCGGTGCTCTTATAATTATTGTGCACTGGTTCCACTTTTATGTTGCATGCAACACCAATACTTTTTTTGTTTATGTATGCACCGACCCGTATTGTTTTTTATATGCAACATATGCGCTTGTAAAATTTGTATGCACTGGGTCGTATTTTTTGTTTTAGGGAACACCAGTGTTCGAATAATTTGTACGCACCGATGCTTGTATTACCATGTGCACCGGGGGGTACTAAAACTTCAAATATTTGAGGTGAGATGTTTACGTCATTATTCATTACTAAGAACTGATGCGTATATTATATGTAAATCCTGAGTGCATATAGTATTTGTAAAGCACCAATGCATATTGTAATCATGTGCACCGTAATATTTTGAAATGATAAATATAAACATATGTTATGTTGTTTAAAGAAACAAAGTTTTTTCACAATTTTTGGCACTGGTGCTTCAATGTAACTAATAGGCACCAGTATGTATAACTCATGAAAATGCATCGTTTTCTATATTATGGAACCCACCATTTAGTGAGTTCAAAAGAATACAATGCATTGATATGTATATATTTTAATTAATTGTTTTTTTACAAATGTTCAATTAATCATTTCAAAATCAAATAATTTTTTATAATAATGTTGATTTTTATATTTTGATATATGATTGCATTAATGTGTTATCCAACATAATACACCTTTGTTATTTGTAACAATGTAAATCATCCATATATTAATCAATCAACAACACAACATTTTACAATATTCGACAATGCAATAATATAATAAACCCCTTTTATTATATATGAATAAGAGACATATCGTCATACAAAATGGTACTATGTAAAGGTCCACACTAATCAAAATGCAATCAATATGTAATTGTTACACTTATTGGTAACATGTCCTCATGCGATTGGGGAAATATGTTGAGTACATTGAACAAAATTCAAGATTTTCACTAACAAATATTCCAAAACATACAACTTGCAGTAAAATTCAATTATATTGATTATAATTCAACACTTGAATTGTATGCATGACTCATTTTTTCATCACTTGTAGCCGATATTGTACTTCGGTTATTTAACCTAATGTTTTCTTGATTAGTTTTTTTTTTTTTATGTTCCACATCTTCATGTTCCATCTACAGACATAGAAATAAAGTGTAACACACACACACATGATTGTGTAAATAAAAAAAACATACCATAGCAACGAGTGATTTATAAACAATACACATTTTTTCAAAGTCATGCTACATGTCGTCTCTCAAAATCTCTTCTATTGGCCGCACTCCATACTTTGTTTCCTACATGTTTAATATGCCATGACAAAGCACAATCGATATAATTAGTATAAAAGTTTCTTGTTGTTCCCTTCATTATAAAACAAGAAAAGTCCTACAACATAGCTACTTACAAATTGTTCAATTAAACCTTGATACTTTAACATATACTCACAACCCATGCTTAACCAAATGTCTATCAATTCATCATTTGAATCTTCTTTTTATGTTAGCACCTAGCAGAAGACATCCATGGACAAGTGTAAATTAACTATTTAAACATGTAGATCACAACAAACATGAAATCTCAAGTAAGGTAGAAAATATATGTACTCACAAACTTTGTGATCAACCCGTTTATTCCTCATCGTCGTGTTTTATGTGCTTAATGGGTTCCATTTTTTTCTTTTTTGCAACAAAACAATTGAAAATTAGTATTTCATGCAATAATAAAATTCGATGTACATAAAAAAATAAATGAATAATTATGTACCTATGATGCACGTTGTTGTTAGGATGGCTCCTCTTGCGATGCAATTGTATTCATTTCTTTTACCATCTATTGTACACTTTTTTGGACATCACTACCAGCATGTATTTTCTTTCCTCTCATTTGTCCCTTGAAATTTTCATAATCTTACTGAAAAAACAAAAAAGAACAATAATTTTTTTTAAATCAACATAAAAGTAAATATAGAAAAAAATTGATTTGGTAATTTTTGGAACATATTATAGAAAAACATGTTTAGTAATCATACTCTTTAAATGATTATTTTTTGTTATTGTAAGTTTTTACTATTGCAAGTCTCACGGGTCTCATTGTACTTTTCTCCATAAATGCTTCATGTGATTTATGCGTAACCTGATTCTTGGAGTCATTGGATTGAATTTTGTATTGTAAGTGGAAAGTACATCTATACATTCTTTCCACTAAATCCCTCAAAGTTCTATAAAACAATTTGCCCCTCATTAACTTCTAGCATTACTCTAGATGAAATGAGGACGAAGATATCATCATTTACATGCTTCATAATTTTTATCTTCTTAGGACGACATTTCGTTCCCTCGCTATCAGTCCCAACAAAACATTAAAAAAATGTGAAATCGAGTGTTTAAAACATGTTAGCGATTAAAGCTCAGAAATTCATTTTTAATAAAAAGTCAAAGAAAAAATTCATGTTGATTACATTTTGATTCACATAATGCCCCTCCTTGCAACATTTCCATAGAGATTTTACGCTCTTTTGCACTCAGATTGCAAACAATTTTATCTAGTTTTTTCAAATTTTTGTTCTGCATGACATGCCTTAACCAACACACATCATTAATTAAAACCTACAGTTAATTCAAATATATTAAACTTTTAATAAAACTTAAAGAACTTGCCTTGTTATCTTGTTGGGATGAGCTACCATCACACTCGTTGCAACACGTTATTTTCCTTCAACTTCTATCGACCATTTATATATAAAAAAAATGCCAGGAATCATCAGATAAAAAAATTAAGAATTTTTTTACAAAATAAGATTTTGATGCATATAATAAAACAATACACATCGATGCAATACTAATATGTATACAAACAGGTATATGATAATTTTCATGCAATGCTTTATAAATTAATAGAAACACTAGTGCCTAATTGTTGTTTATTATGCATCGTTGAACCCATGAACAAATTTAAAAGATAATTCTTTCGATATTAAAAATAATGTTATTTTTATTTTAAACTCAACATTTCTATTGACGGGAGCATGCGCACCGGTGCGATATTCCTGGAAGCATTTTTTTAAAAGAAAACTGGTAGCAATCGGGTTTGGAATCCAATGCAATGAGTGGTTTCATTGCAACATATATCAAATGACCCATTTAGAAGTAAAGAAACCCTATACAAATCTATTGCTTAAAAAAAATCTCATTGTGAAATATAGAGAGGGAAAATAAGAGAAACAATAAGGAAGCAAGGGCTTCCAGTACCAAAGGTAGGAATGAAACCCTTTTATTTTTTTGAGAATGCACTGAAAAATTGCTTGAATGAAATAGGGGAAATATTGAGATGATCAATGGAATGAAATCACATACCTGAAATTTCTCCTCTACAGATTTGTGTGTGACCTACAATGAATCCTTTCAAATTTGTCTCTTCAAAAACATCTATGCACTCCAAAGTCTTTGTTGGTAAATCTCTCTTGCACAATTCTCCCCTTTAAATTTGAGAAAATTAATAAAACGATGAATAGGGTTTTCATTTATAAACAAACACATTTAAAAAACTTGAAATTCCCGCTCATTTTTTCATTGTATATTTCGACTCAATGATGATAAACTTGTGTGTTGTTGTTTTTTGCAACTTACTTTTTCATTGCACTATGCAGTTTATAACACACTAGTGCGATTTTTAGGTAAAAACACACCGACAAATAATTTAATTCAAAAAATAAAAATGCAAACATCCATATTTAAATATTGTGGAGGTTTTGGTTTGTAGAGACAAAAACAAAGGTCACTCTTTGGTGCCTCTCATAATTTTCGCACCGATGGATTTTATATATACATATGCACTTGGGCATTCGAATATAATTAGGCACACCGTTATCTTTTAAAAGTCATTCGAAATTTAGTTGAAGTTAGATTGTTCTATGCTTCCCAAACTTTCTTTTAAGAATTTATTCATGTATTGATGATGATTTTAGCTGAAATGCAAGAAAAAAAAAGTTTACAATATCAAATGGCCAATTCTTCGGATTCCAACTCATTTCAATTTCTTCATGTTCTGTCCTGTCGATTGTAGTAAGTCTAGAGTTCATTTATAATTCATTTATCTCATTGAATTTATGTTATATATGCACATGCATTTGAATAATTGTTCATTGAGTTTTGCAGGATCATGATTTGGGATCGAATTCAAATGTGCGAGGTATTCCACCAATTTCAAAATGTTGCAAGCTCTTATTAGGAGAAAGATACCGCAGAAAAACATTTGATGAAAATGGATAGTTTCTTTGCCCTACCAATTGTAATATGCCATTTTCTAACAACCACCCCGGGCCAACGATATTACACCATGAATTGGATATCTTTTATGACACCCCAGTAGTATGTGGTTATTCAAAATGTAAACGGTTAAAGGAGAACCGTTGATGTGCCACATTATCCCATTATATTAATGATTGAATACCCAAAGTTGACAGCCTAATACCTCCCACTATGGTCAATAATCTAATAGGTGATATAGAAAAGACATGTGGGATATGTTCCTTTTTTGAAAATTTGGAAGCCAAATCAACTAAGTTTTGTCCTAAATTGACCAACCCATCTCCTTTTGTTCAGTGAACAGAGAGTTCTAGTGAGCCAAAGTATGATATCAATAGTACCCAAAACATCTCCACTAGGATATCCAAAAAGTTGTATGAGTTGAGAGAAAAAATTTCCTAGTACACACCAAAGTCAATTCAATTGTTGGAAGGTAACAATGATTTTCCTCTTCCTATCTATTTTCAAAGTAAAGACCAAACTTGTTATAATCGAGCTCTGTATGGTGCTTGACTGTCTTCCATGCCTTTTCCTGATATTGGAACTGAATTCTCTTTTTGTGGTAATAGTTATATGATCTCCAAGTCTAAAATAAATATTACAAATCTTGGGTTGTTCATCCTTTTACATTTATTTGTTCCTCTCAAACAATCAGTAGCACTTATGCCATAACATGAAAAACCTGTTATATATTGATGGTCGTCCATGAACTCATGGGAACATTGCAGGGTTCATAAATAGTTGTAGGTCCTCATTATTTAGTGCAAATTGTTCCTTTGAGCAACACTCCGATGATAAAGAGTTCTTTTTGAAAATGAAGGCATCTAGATTTTTTGTTGTGCATGTAATACACAATTTGTCTCCTAGTAATGAGTTGTTAATAAACTATTATAACTTTCATAGACCACCAACTTCTCGTCCAAAACGCTTTGCATTAGGTCTACCTTTAGACATCCCCTTGGGGCATACGAAAAATATGATTGAATAATTGTATTTTTGTATTTTCAATGGAACTAATTGTTGATCTTTAAGACGGTTTGGAGTCTTGAAGATAACATCACAAGGAATAATATTTCTACGTTTTTAAAGAGGTGGTACTCCTCAATATGAATAGTATACATAATAAAAATAAAACCTGAGAAATGAATAGGTTTATTTCATGAAACAAAATACTCATAATGAAAAAAAGGCCTAAGATAGGGCCAGGCTTTATTCAAATGAATATTCACAATCTCATACAAGATTTAACATATTGTATAAGATTGTAATATAAAATAAAATATGAATATTCACAAGAAACATTTCTATCATAGCATAAAACAGAAAATATCATCTGGTAGATTAAAAGACAATGGCCACATATTCACAAAACTTAAGATGGTATTTCATTGAAAATCTAAAAGAGTGATGGGCACACTTGAAAATTCCAGCCTAAAAATCAAAGTCTGAAAAATTAGTAGTCATGTCTCCCAAATAGTTCTATGGAACCTCAAAAAATATACAAATATATTTGAAAATGTTTATAATATTCAGGAAAGTAAAATGCATTCATCCAAATGGACTGGGATGAGGCTCCCGTGGACCATAAAATAGAAGTAAGACCTGGAAGAAAAAAATAAAAATAGTTAGGAATTGGTCTTAGATTCTCATAAATCATGAAATAGATAAGACTGAAGGATTATTAACCAAGAGGAAGGGAAAGGCAAGCTAAATGGAATATATGCTTGACTTACTATAATGAAAAATTTATCTCTCTAATGATGTCTTTTTGTTGTTGAGATCTTCCTTTATATAATTTGAGCTTTGAGCCTCCTTTGAGATAACTGTTTTTTGAGTGGTTATTCAGGGTTGATTATATGTTGCAACAATTTCTTGAGCCATTCATCGATGTATCCCTTCATTGGTGGGACAATAATATCTTGCTTAACCCTAAGTGAGAATATCTCGGCCTCCTCTATTTATTTAAATTCTAAGCGGAGTTGATCAATTGATGACAAGTGGTCCTCATTGAAATTCATAAAGGTGACAAGCCAATGTTTAATTTCATCTCTGAGAAATTCTATAAGGCTGTCAAATTCGTTGGCCCATGAATTCTTAACCACAACTAACTTCTCATTCAATTGTTCTATATTTATAATCCCAGGATTCCTTAAAAGTTGTGGGCCCTCCAACTCCTTAACAATTTCTAATCCTTTTAAGAAAATATTTCCTCTTTTTTCTTTAATTTTTTCATAGTCAACAATTGCATCTTATAACATGTTTATCATTGTTACCCATCCTGTCCTTATTTGCTTTATCCTTCGGTTTGAAGGCAAGTGTTGTTGACTTCTATGATGTTTAGTTAAACTGGTGACCCGCGCAATAACAATATTTGCATCATTATTGTAAAATCCGTCATCATGTTCTAAATCTCTTTTCAAATACACTCTAAATCTATTAAATCCTCTATGATAATTTTTGTAAGTTGGTGACGACCTCCTATGCCTGTGAAATGATATCAAGCCTTTCATTAATATTGTGCACAACATAAATCTCACCCTGCTCAACAAATTGGTTGCTTTTCTCACTTGTACTGAAGTTCTAGGTGTGCTTAGAGGATTTTGATTTGGTGCAACTATAGCCAATGGTTCTGCAAATAATGGCTTTAGATTCAATGCATCTTCTAGCTCACTTATTCTCCTTTTCAGTTTAACATTCTCTAACTCTTTCTCTGATATTAAATGAGCAAGATCATCTCCTATAGTAAAATGCAATTTTAGGATTACTGGAGGTCTGACTCCTGATACATCAACTTATGAATTCCATTTATGAATCACCTTTTTATTCTTTACATTGACCTTCTTTATTTGTAGCTTTTTCTCTTCCTTATTGTACTGAGAGTTATGGAGTGTCAAGGACTGCTCCTAAAAAATCATCAGTTTTTCTTTAGCCATATCCTCTATGATTTGTTGGCTTTCAGTAATTCAACGAGCTACCCATTCGAGTATTTCAATACTGTCATTCTCCATGTCAACTATGTTCTTAGGGATTTCTGAATATTGCAAATTATTTTTACTCAAACTTTTTGTTGTTGTTGTTGGGACACTGTATGTCCCCTTTCAAGATCAACAGGGTGTGTATTTTCTCCATTTTTGCCTTCGACACATCCTTTGTTACTCTCTCCTCTGCTTATGTTTGACTATTGCTTATGTTGCACAAAGAAAGAACTCTTACGGGATCGAGGGCCTGAAGAAGATTGCACATTACTTGTGCCTTTTTCTCTTTGTCTTGTTCTGCTTTGTCTTTGGGTGTTCAAAATGATTTATGTGACCAAGTCTTCATATATACATTTTTGTCTTTTCTTTTGGGGTCGTTGTCATTTCCCATAGAAGAAAACCACAAGGGGTTCAATTTGTTGGAGAGCTATGGTTGGGAATACCATGTGCACTCATTATTTGTCTTTGGGTTCACTGGAACACATTTACTCACAAAAAAATATTTTTCTTGAGCAACATTTATGATGAGAATGAGAATTGATTAGAACTCGGGATGTGCAATACCTCAGTTTTGAGTCCTCAGATTAAAAATGTATTTTTTTTATTGGATGAAATGTTAGAGTGCCAGAAAGTTGAAAGGCCAGAGTGACTAGAAATGTAATACTTTAAATATTAATAATAAAAATACATCGTTGACTGCAAGACAAACAAGGGCATAGATAGGGAGTTATGATTCCATGACAGAGGGGGCCAAAGGGGCTAAGTCTTTTTATTATATTGTATTCACCCATCTTGGATTTAGTTGGGAAAAGTGGTTATGCAAGCTTCTTAGGGAAGGCCATGTGGTGCTTTATTGCATGTAATTATATAAACCCCACTTTTGGGTTGTTTGGAGGGTTACTCACTCATTTTGGTTCGCCATTCATTGCTACTTGTTCCTCATTCATTCTTGCTCACTCTAGCTCTAGGTTTTGGGGCATGGAAAATGAATTGTTGGGGGGGAAAGGCCCATTGTTTGTTGGTTGTATGTAATTGTTTATTATTCCATAAAGAAATGGATGCTTATGTGCATGATGGCATTTGTGAAAGAAATGTCCACAACTAAGAATCCTTAGAGTTTCCAGCATTGATATTTTCTGACCAGTAGAACTGGAGCCCTGGAAAAGAAATAGAACAACTTGGGGGACTACATTGTAGAGAAAGGGGTTCATTTCTTTGGGTTGTGCGGGCTAAAAGGGGAAAGAGAGATGGAAAACTAGGATTTTCCATATGGTTGAAAGAACTGTGAGAGATTGTAGCTGACTAGATTGTGTATTAGAGTTGGCCTAGGACCTATCCTTGTGGATTCATAGCCTCATCTTGGGGGTGGCCTTTTGTAGAGATTTTATGTGCAATAGAGCCTAATTTTGGGTGGAATGTTCGACGTTTGTATCCAGTTGGTGTGAAAAGTTTGTGAAGATATAGTGTTCCTACTCTATAATTTATTTTCTCAAAAAACTAGGAAGATAGACATTGACATTCATGATTTGTTCCAGCAAGAAATTAATGTCTATGTGCATGAGAATGATGTAAATTGTGAAAGAATTGTCCTCAAATAAGAATTGTTGGAGTTTCCAGTATTGATATTTCTTGACTAGTAGCATTGGATCCCTGAAAAAGAAGTGGAACAACATGAAGGACCACATTGTAGAGAAAGGGGTTCATTTATTTGGGTTGTGTAGGCTAAAAGGGGAAAGAGAGATGGAAAATTGGGATTTTCCATTTGATTGAAAGAACTATGAGAGATTGTGACTAACTATATTGTGTATTAGAGTTGGCCTAGGAACTGTCCATGTGTATTCATAGCCTCATCTTGGGGGTGGAATTTTGTAGATATTTTATGTGCAAAAGAGCCTAAGTTTGGGTGGAATGTTTGACGTCTGTATCCAGTCGGTGTGAAAAATTTGTGAAGATAAGTGTTCCTACTCTCTATGTTCTTTGTATTGTGTGTATGTGTGAGTGAGTGTGTGTGTGTGTGTGTGTGTGTATGTGTGTGTGCGTGTGTGTATTTCCACTGTGTATTTATTAACTCTATGTTGTGTTTACAATATACATGTTTGTTGTTAATGTTTTGCATGGCATAATATGTTAAGAACCAAATATCAATATAGCATAGAAAATCCTCAGAAAAAGTACTCAACGCCTTGAAAAACAGATAATTTTAAATAATAAGCCTCTTCGAGGGGGCAACCTCCTTTTACCCCACTTAAATGTTCAAGTACAAGATGATTCCAAATGGAAATGTCTCCTTGGTATATGAATGGTTTATTTAAAGATAAGTGCTCTCTGTGTTTTCTCTATATTTTATATTCCACTATGTATTAATTATCTTTGTTTTGAGTTTATCATGCTTGTTGTTGTTATAAGATGCATTCGACATTTTCTTGTAACTAATTAGTATGTTATTGAATATTGCATGAGTTCTTGTTTGGCATACATGTTTCTTGATTAATTAAAAAATGGTAACAAAAATTCAGAATTTGCTCAGAAGATGTAAATTTAGAGGTACCCGGGCATTGGGTATGTGACAGATTGGTATAAGAGCAAATCTTTTCGGTTTGTTGGTAATTGGGCACGTTACATATTGGTATCAGAGAAAATATTTTTGGTTTCCTGGTAACTAGGTACATTACAGATTGGTATTAGAGTGAGGTTGCAACACTTGGGCCATATGGGATGACTTTCATGTTGTTATTGTGTAGAGGTTGACTTGGAAGATGCTTGGGCACCTGAACATTGTTTCTTGAAATTATGCATTTTTGGGGAAATTAAAAAAAAATGGGATTTTTTTCTTATGATGAAGTCAGCATGATGTGGAGGCCATGTGTCAGGTGATGTGGTGGTGACGTGGTAGAGCCATGATGGTAGGGTGGTAGGCCTCTATGGCGGGGTGGTAAACCATCATGGCTATGGCGGGGTGGTAAACCATCATGGCAGGCCTATCAGTGGAACAACGGCCCGATACCACAAGTGGTATTGAAGTTGGTCGGTAAGTGGTATCGCGTGGTTGGAAGAGATGTTTTGGAACATTTCTTAGCAATGTGAAACCAATGGGGGAGCACCATGTTTCATGGGAGGTTTGTGGTATCACATCACAAAGGGCCATTAACACTCGAGCACTTCGACGATGTGATATTGACCTCAATCGTTGATCATTTCCCAATCTCTGCTGTTAGATTTGGGGTGAGGACGAGTTGTGTGTCCGAATGAGAATTTTAGGTCTAGCCGGTGCACATATTGGATTGGAAGGTCAAAGTGCTCCAGAATCAAGCCATAGGATTGGTAAAGGTTTAGTGGACCTGCTACGGTCCTGAAGATGCTACATGGGAGCATGAAGATGCCATGCGAGAAGAGCTGGTAAAAGTTTAGTGGACCTGCTACGGTCCTGAAGATGCTACATGGGAGCATGAAGATGCCATGCGAGAAGAGTGCCTGTGACTTTTTGACGACTTTTGAAATTTTGATTTCTCTCTTTTGTATATGCACTAAGGACAATGCCAAAACAAGGGGGAGGGGAATGTAATACAATCTCGGTTTTGAGTCCCTAGATTAATAATGTATTTTTTTGTTTATTTAATGAAAGGATAGGGTGTCTGTAAAGTTGAAAGACAAGAGTGCCAAGAAATGTAATACTTTGAATATTAATAATAAAAAGGCATCATTGGTTGCAAGACGAACAAGGACATAGATAGGGGGCTATGATTCCACGAGAGAGGGGGCTAAAGGAGCTAAGTCTTTTTACTATATTTTATTCACCCATCTTGGATTTAGTTGGGAAAAATGGTTACGTGAGCTTCTTGGGGAAGGCCACATGGTGATTTATTGCATGTAATTATATAAACCCTGCTTTTGGGTTGTTTGGGGGGTTACTCAGTCATTTTGGTTCGTCATTCATTGTTACTTGTTCCTCATTCGTTCTTGGTTTTGGGTTTTGGGCATGGAAAATGAATTGCTGGGGGGAAAGAGTCATTGCTTGTTGGTTGTGAGTAACAATTGATTATTCTAGAAAGGAATGGATGCCTATGTGCATGAGAATGATGGAAGTTGTGAAAGAAATTTCCACGACTGAGAATTCTTGGAGTTTCCAACATTGAAATTTCCTAAGTTGTAGCATTGGAGCCCTAGAAAAGAACTAGAACAACCTGAGGGACTGCATTGCAGAGAAAGAGGTTCATTTCTTTGGGTTGTGCATGCTGAAGGGGAAGAGAGCTGGTAAACTAGGATTGTTGTGTGGTTGGGAAAATCGTGAGAACTTGTTAGCTAATTGTTGTGTGTTTTAGAGTCGGTCTAGGACCCGTCCTTGTGGATTCATAGCCTTGGCTTGGGGGTGACTTGCTGTTGAGAGATAGAACATCAATGTCTACGGTTGGGTGGAACATCCAATGTTTGTTGCCACTTGGTGAATGGTTTATTTAAATATAAGTGCGCTCTATGTTTTCTCTGTGTTTTATATTCCGTTGTGTATTAATTATCTCCGTGTTGAGTTTATCATGCTTGTTGTTGTTATAAGATGCATTGGGCATTTTCCTGGCATGCTTTTGAATATTGCATGAGTTTTTGTGCATGTTTCTTGATTAATTAAATAATGGTAACATAAATTCAGAATTTTCCCAGAAAATATAAGTTTAGAGGTACCTAGGCATTGGATATGTCATATATTGGTATCAGAAAAAATCTTTTCAGTTTGTTGGTAACTGGATACATTACAAGATGGTGAAATGCATATCAACTAGAATCAATATCCAATGAATGGGAAGAAGAATGAAATATGCATAGAAAAGCATTGACAAGAGAATCCATAAAACTTTGACATGACTCATTGGTGTTGGACGCTTGTAATATAAGGGGCACTACTATGAGTTTAGGGTATAAAACCTTGAGTTTGGGATATAAAACCTCCTTACTTTACTTTAGAAAGAGGACTCATAAGCAAAGTGGAAGTGGCATTCACTATGGAAATTTATAGCACCCTTAAAATCTAGAATTATATTATGGCCCATCCTCTCCAATAGAGTTCTCACTTGACACAAACTTCAATGGAGATATTGGTAAGGTTTGAAATATTACATCCTTTACAAGATGTAACTCATCTATTTTTTGCATGCCACTTTGTAAAGAAAATATGCTATATGGTTGGAAATCGCACTAGAGGAAAAGGGAATTAGAAAAACACAAAATCAATTGAAAAATCCCTTCAAATATGGATTAACAACCATGAAGTAAGAAAATGTCATCATTCATTGCCTGGCCATATGGGTATGTTTAGGACTGCCATGTTTTTTCAAAATAAATTCCTTTCACTAGCAATGATATTTTACAAATTAAAAGTGCCTACTCAAACTTGGAAAATACCATAAAACTTCACGAATAGAGAATTATTGGAACATACCATAAAACTCATGAAATAGAGAATTATTGGAGAGTTCTAGAAATAGACATACCAAAATCCTATGGTTTCTTTAAAGTCCCTTTACACGAGTGGAGAAGGAAATATTCTACATCTAAGGAGGTAATCTAACAATTGTGTAGAAGTAAAGGTTGCTTGCATATTATTGTCTTTTGTTTTTCATATTGAAGAAATTATGGGTAAACCAGATAAATCTTAACTTCATCTTCAATTGATCATGAGAGAGATTTTACATGTTGCTCAAAATTATTTGAACTAATTTTGAAAATTAATTTTTTTATTATAACTAAATTATTATAATTTAATGTGAAAATCTACATAGTTAAATTATTACCACTTGTTAATGTTTTAATAATAATTACGCCGAAAGGTATATACTTATTGGAGATGGGCACAATTAATGATCTTTTAATTTTAAATTATAATTTGATGGCTACACATTGAAGATGCCGATATATTCTTACTCA
>CBVK0104182912.1:0-11009 GCA_900067695.1 Picea abies
TTAACTTTTCAAAGATTTTTTTATGAGTTTTAAAATAAGCTTGATCCAAAAAAAACTTTCCACATAAAGTCAAATCCTAGGCCTGCATCCAATGATCGATAAAAAGCCATGTGTAGGCTAGATAGAAATCTTGTTGGTAGGGTAGGCTATAGCATGTTTAAGGCTCATAGGCACCTAGATTAGAAGATTCTCGGGTGTTTCTCCTATTTCAAAAGATAAAGAAGCCTGATTTTCAAATGCACGGAATGTTATATTTTAGATTTGATCCTTAGATAGATGGTTAATAATTCGCTAAAATTTTGACACTACCTCTTTACTATGTATCCACTTTATAGGTCCAAGAACTCAAGTTCATGGGCTAAAACATGTAACAATAATGCAATCGTAGTAGGTGGTGCATATTTGAACTAGGTTTAATTGGGTCGGTGCTAATAATAGAAAGTTAAAACCGGCTAACCCAAATTGTGAACCAGGTTTAATTGGGTCGGTGCTAATAATAGAAAGTTAAAACCCACTAACCTAAATTCACATGTTAGAGAAATTTCACTTCAGGACCAACATAGCTCCCCATGCCAAAGGTAGATTTAATGGATAAAAATCAAGACCAACGTCCAGGCCTCATTCACACACTTGGTTACACTAAACTAAACATCTCAAAAGAACACCAATAAAGAATCTTCCCATACCACAAGTACCTAATCTAAAGGTCAATCTAGTGGGGGAAAGGGAGTTGCATACCATATTACAAGAAACTAATCTCAAGGACAATATACTGGAGAATAAAACAGGGTCTGGTATAAAATAAGTAGTAGGTGGTGCATATTTGAACCAGGTTTAATTGGGTCGGTGTTAATAATAGAAAGTTAAAACCTACTAACCCAAATTTTGAACTAGGTTTAATTGGGTTGATGCTAATAATATAAAGTTAAAACCCACTAACCCAAATTCACATGTTAGGGAAATTTCACTTCAGGACCAACATAGCTCCTCGTTCCAAAGGTAGATTTAGTGGATAAAAATCAAGACCAACTTACAGGCCTCATTCACACACTTGGTTGCACTAAATCTAAATAAAGAAGCTTCCCATACCACAAGTACCTAATCTAAAGTTCAATCTAGTTGGGAAAAGGAAGTTGCATACCATATTACAAGCAACTAATCTCAAAGACAATATACTGGAGAATAAAATAGGGTCTGGTATCGCAGCTAGACAAACATGTTAAGCTAAACACTTTTGGAAAGGCACAACAAGAGCCACCTCTCATACTAATATTAATCATATGCACACCAAATCACAAAAAGAAAGAAGTTAAGAACAAAATGTTGCAACATAGATGCCAAAAGAGAATGTAGAGTTTCAAATATGGAATAAACTCATTGAAAAAACAATAAAGAGAAATAAGAATTGAGGAAAGGGGTTTGTCGTATAAGCCTTTAAATGAATTCAATTTTTCCTTGCAATGAATATTGGGTAGCCTACTAAACATCAAAATCTTTGACTTTTGAATATGCTAATACACAGAATCAATCAAAGGGATTAGGTTAAATTGGGAGAAAACAGACTGGTTTTTCAGGTTAAAAAATGGGCCTGAATCCAGCTAGATTTTTATAGGTAGTTTGAGTTTTTCATGGATCAAAGTTCCATGCATTTCAAAATATTACCGTAGGGGTTTTGCTTCATTTTAAACCAACCCAGATGCTCATAAAATCGATTAGAGTTCTAGATTGATCGGATATTTAAAAGCATAACACCCAAGGACCTTCCTAAAAGAGTGTTGAATGGCCAAGGACTTGTCTGAAAGGTAACTCGACTCTAGAGGAAATATTTCTCCTGAGTTAGCCCACTCCTCAACCAAATACCACCCACAAAAAGAAAATTGCAATGCACATAATTCCTTTTTCATTGTTGTCGGAAGTATAGAGAATTGCAGTGTTTCAAGTTGACAAAAGAAAACGATTGTGGCGGATCATAATGGGAGTTTGTTGAGATCCAATCACTCAGAGTCGTGCTAGACAACAATGGTTCCCGCTAATGCATCTAAATCCTCCAAGAGATTCTTGATCCTGACCTCGTTCTATGATTGATGTACTACTCTCGTAGTAAGTAATCATTGGAGAAGTTGTAGAGTATGGTGGTGCGGCTTTGACCATCAAATTGTTTTGTGAGAAGCATCAATCGATCAAAGCATTTAGTTTAATGGTTTATAATGGCAAATGCCCCACACAAAAATAATGTGGATGTCTTGAATCTGTTGATGAAAAGAGGACAGGAAATCATGGTGATTTCTATATGCAATCCTGTAATGTCATCGATGGTCTTGTATTCGCACAGGATGCTATGGATTTGGGCCAGGAGTATGATTTCTTGTTGAGCTTAATGCTCATATCTAAGTAAATATTTATGGGTTTGACTAATCTGGTTATGGACAATTTAGAAAGAAGCCAAGTTAGCAAAATACTTATGCTAATATTGAGGTTGCATATAAATGTCTTTAGTACCAATGTGATAAAATGGAAAAGTAGAGTATAATACACAAAATATTGAATTACTTGTTATATCAATACATTGGACTCTATTATATAGAGTGCACAAGTTGTGATCAGTTCTAACTTTTTCCAAAGATAACTAGAGAGGTTGAGAGAATATCTCAACCACACACCAAACTAGGATCTCACAAATCCAACTCACAAACAACCTCCTAAGAATAGGATCTGTCTCTTATACACATCTCTGATGGCGCGAGGGAGGCGTGTAGATCTGGTAATACANAGAATCAATCAAAGGGATTAGGTTAAATTGGGAGAAAACAGACCGGTTTTTCATGGATCAAAGTTCCATGCATTTCAAAATATTACCGTAGAGGTTTTGCTTCATTTTAAACCAACCCAGATGCTCATAAAATCTATTAGAGTTCTAGATTGATCAAAAATTTAAAAGCAGAACACCCAAGGACCTCCTTGAAAGAGTGTTGAATGGCCAAGGACTTGTCGGAAAGGTAACTCGACTCTAGAGGAAATATTTATCCTGAGTTAGCCCACTCCCACAAAAAGAAAATTGCAGTGCACATAATTCCTTTTTCATCGTTGTCGGAATTATAGAGAATTGCAGTGTTTCAAGTTGACAAAAGAAAACGATTGTGGCGTCTCATAATGGGAGTTTGTTGAGATCCAATCACTCAGAGTCGTGCTAGACAACAATGGTTCCCGCTAATGCATCTAAATCCTCCAAGAGATTCTTGATCCTGACCTCGTTCTATGATTGATGTACTGCTTTCATAGTAAGTAATCATTGGAGAAGTTGTAGAGTATGGTGGTGCGGCTCTGACCATCAAATTGTTTTGTGAGAAGCATCAATTGATCAAAGCATTGAGTTTAATGGTTTATAATGACAAATGCCCCACACAAAAATAATGTGGATGCTTTGAATCTGTTGATGAAAAGAGGACAGGAAATCATGGTGATTTCTATACGCAATCCTTTAATGTCATCGATGGTCTTGTATTCACACAGGATGCTATGGATTTGGGGCAGGAGTATGATTTCTTGTTGAGCTTAATGCTCATATCTAAGTAAATATCTATGGGTTTGACTAATCTGGTTATGGACAATTAAGAAAGAAGCCAAGTCGGCAAAATACTTATGCTAATATTGAAGCTGCATATAAATGTCTTTAGTACCAATGTGATAAAATGGAAGAGTAGAGTATAATACACAAAATATTGAATTACTTGTTATATCAATACATTGGACTCTATTATATAGAGTGCACAAGTTGTTATCAGTTCTAACTTATTCGAAAGATAACTGGAGAGGTTGAGAGAATATTTCAACCACACACCAAACTAGATATCAATACATTGGACTCTATTATATAGAGTGCACAAGTTGTTATCAGTTCTAACTTATTCGAAAGATAACTGGAGAGGTTGAGAGAATATCTCAACCACACACCAAACTAGGATCTCACAAATCCAACTCACAAACAACCTCCTAAGAATAGGATCACACAACTCATGTAGAGATTAACTCTACTTCTCAATACATTGGAAAGCATATTAGATAAGTAGGAATTATATATTCCAACAATCTCCCTTAATGACTACTTATATAAATATCTATGTGGTCATATCTTCATTTCTTTCTCTTGTACTTGCATCTGATTATTGACCTCAACATAAAAATAAATCCATCTACTGGAATACATGGGTCATCAGCCGTTGTAACCGCCAATTCTCTAGGAATCATTTTCATCTACATGGTTCATTCAACCATCCTTCTTCATACCTCCCCCTTCTTCACATCATCATCAACCTGGATTTTTTAGGCTTACCCATAACCATGTTGTGGGTTTTCTCGGATTACCCTCAACCATGCACCAGGTTTTCTCGGATTACCTGTAACCATGCTCTACATAGTGGTTTTTAGATCACCACAAACTTTTCACATTAGGGGGTATACAATGGCTCAGGTAGATAACTTATACCAGGTACATACTTAAGTATTCTCTACGACCAATACATATACTTGCAATTACATGTGTGACTCACATTTCAAATAACTTAAATGATATAACTATACACACATTCAAACAAAAAAACAAAAAATATCACATCATTTCAAGCTACATGGTTCATTCAACCATCCTTCCTCATACCTCGCCTTTCATCACATCATCATCAACCTGGATTTTTTAGGCTTACCCATAACCATGTTGTGGGTTTTCTCGGATTACCCTCAACCATGCACCAGGTTTTCTCGGATTACCTGTAACCATGCTCTACATAGTGGTTTTTAGATCACCACGAACTTTTCACATTCGGGGGTATACAATGGCTCAGGTAGATAACTTATTCCAGGTACATACTTAAGTATTCTCTACGACCAATACATATACTTGCAATTACATGTGTGACTGACATTTCAAATAACTTAAATGATATAACTATACACACATTCAAACAAAAAAACAAAAAATATCACAACTCAATCACACTTCTCACAATCAAATCAGTGTGAGTCTGACGGAATGGACATGTACAACTCACTTCACTTCACTATAAAACCTCCATGCAATGTGATATCCTTTATGTTTCCATGCACCTTCATAAATACCCATAGATACCAGTCACATAACAACAACGTGGATCAACAAAAAAATATGGGAAAAACATTCACCTAGCAAACACAACAGACTTCTTGTGATCTGCTTATACCATATTAAATGCTCAAGCATATTAAATTCTCCAACATCACATACACACCCTTCTCACAAGGGAAAAGGCAACATTTTCTCCCACTCGGCCAGTTGTCTCTATGCAACAACCTTTTGGAAACTAATAAAATAGTCACACACAACAAAGTATGATCACTATTAGTTTTCGAAACAACATAGTTGGTGTGATCAATAACCAAAGCACCCAGGTCTTCATCAAAATCATCCCCACAGTCAGCAGCGATATCATGAATGAGATCAGAGGTGGTGATGTCTGCAACAAGAATCAAATCATGGTCGGAATCAACGAAGTCCAAAATTGCAGACAAATCCAAGGAGGCCCCCAGATTGTCAACAGAGGGGGCAAGGAGAATGAGGCCATCATACAAGTACTAGTCGTATCTCTGTAGTGCGATCTTGGGATCATGTGTGAGTTTGAAGTCGAAATCGAAACCGTGATCTATGAGTGTTTTGAAGAAAATTGAATGAGACGACTTGATGGCTAGGTCATCCACGAGCATGAGAATGTGTCGATCTGTTGGAATCTCAAGAGAGAACCCAAGTGAAAAAAGTGGGGAACAAAAACAATATTGATAATGTAAACAACTGAATGGTCGCATCCATTGTTATAGAAAATAGGATTTTCACAGGGCTTTGTCCTCACACACCGCTGTTAGATTCGCATCACATGCAATCCATACTCCTCACACGCTCTTCTACAGCTCCTCCACATGCAAGATCCGACAACAATAATCACTTCTCATCACACGAAAATGCTTCTCATCAACAGATCTCTGGAAAAACAAATATACTACTATAATCCACTAAACAATCAATATACTCTCACCTATGCTGACATAAAAAACAGCTTCTACCTCTCACTTTGGGTGGCTATTTTCTTCTTTAAAAAAGACAGAACGATGGATTTCTTCCCACCTAACAGGCTCTCTCTCACACTCTACTACATGAAAAACAAAAACAATATACCAATACCACAGCAAGTCAGTGATCTTACGCACAACAAGAAATAACTACAATCACCCAATAATTTACTCTACTCTCCACATTTGCCTGGGCACTCCAATGAGGGAGTCACGCCTATCCCTGTAGCTCTGATACCATGATAAAATGGAAGAGTAGAGTATAATACACAAAATATTGAATTACTTGTTATATCAATACATTGCACTCTATTAGATAGAGTGCACAAGTTGTTATCAGTTCTAACTTATCCAAAGATAACTGGAGAGGTTGAGAGAATATCTCAACCACACACCAAACTAGAATCTCACCAATCCAATTTTCTAACAACCTTTTAAAGATAAGATCACACAACTCACGTAGAAATTAACTCTACCTCTCAATACATTAACAAATATATTAGATTAACTCTACCTATTAATACTATCACGGTAACTGTAACATTCCAAAAGTTACCGTTACCGTGAGCTTTACACGGCTCCAAGGATTGGAATGCAGAAAGATCTTAAAATATATATATATGCCATGGTCGCGCACATGAACATAGATTTCAACCAATATCGTATTACAGTACTGGTATCAAAATTTGCTTGTTATAGGATCACCTTTACCAGTCGTTTCAATGTTCACACTATTTGCGTTCGAATACTGAAATTATTATTGTAGTTCTTATCTAACATATTTGGCAAAGGACTGAACAGGAAAACTAAAGGCACGGATTTGCATTATTTGAATTGGGTGGGGTCTGGGAGACATCATTGCCGTTCTTTTTACATAAATTATGTAAGGTGGAGATGCTATATTACTCAACAACTCCACCGAGATAGCGAGATACGGGCTTGACGATTCGTGAAACTGATTGTTCAAGCATTAAAGGCGAAAGTAGAACGAATGTCGGTGTTCTTTTGGTAAATTTATAAATATAAGAGTGAATAAGGTAGCTTCATTTTTATAAAATAAACTAAATATTAAAATGGAAAAGGAAATTCATAAATATTAGAGTAAATAAGGTAGCTATATTTTTATAAATTAAATAATTAAAATAGAAAAAGAATTATTTTTTATTATAATAATATAAATTAAATAATTAAAATGGAAAAGGAATTAATTTTTATTATAATAATGTAATTAAATAATTAAAATGGAAAAGGAATTAATTTTCATTATAATAATAGAAATATGTGTGTGAAGGTGTTTTAGATCTTAATGTGGGAGAGATATTATGATATTAATATTATATAGCACTAACAATAACATTAAAAATTTGAAATGAATATAAATTTATTTCAAACTTATTATACATTAAGAGGGTTCAAATTTCTTAGATTATAAGGTTTTTTATCATTTATTATGAAGGAATTAAAATATAATATGAAATTAAATGATTAAAAAATTTACATATTTTGAAATTTTCTCCCTCTTAATATTTTATAAATCTAGATTTAAGATAATTCTTTAAAACAAAATCTGATAATAATTGTTATTTTTTATGAATTAAATTTAAATTAAACTACTATAAAATTTTAAATTACAAATATTACAACTATTGATCATATTGATTATTGTTCAAGAAAAAAAATATTAAACTTAAAAAAAAAAATTAGAATTTAATAAACACTATATTAAAAAAATATTAAATTATAAATTACTTATAAAATAAATACTAGATTCAAATATTTTGTATATTTGTTTTTATTATTTTTCATTGAAAATAATATTATTATTAAAAATAAGTGTTTATAGTATGATTATGGTTAATTTTAGAGGAAATAAATAAAATGATTTTGTTTTAGTTAACCATTGCTACAAACAACTAAGCTAAAGCCCAAGTTCTCTTACAATGATTACAAAGAAAAAAGATTCAAGAGATGAATCATTTAACAAATGTAAGAGACTCCTTAATTGTAAAAATATACCCAGACAATCTCTAAATTCCCAATTCACTTGAGCTATGGAGCATAATATAAAATCCCTTTACAATCTTTGAATTTCCAATTTACTTTTGCGCTATGGAAGATAATATAAGACCATATAATATGGCTTTAATGTTTAAATTGATTTAGTTCTTGGAGGTTCTACAATACATTAATAAGAAACATGACCTACCAACCTTGTATAACAATAAGTTCAAGACATGTTAATTATAATGCTTAACCAAATCCATGTTTTCATTCAATGAGTTAAATCACCCTTTAAAATTAGATTCTACAATCTCTTAGCAAGAAAGATTACTTACAAACCTATGTCACAAGTATATGAGGAATGTTAATTATAACAGGGTGCTCCAATCCATGTTCTCATCTAGTGAGTTAAATCACAATTTAATATATATGAAAATCAAGGGAAAGTGTATAGGTTTGTGAGGAATTAAGAATTCCTTTGAATCCTCTTCATGAATGTAGAAACATAAACATGATAGTGATTTATATTAATAGAAGGAACATAATATGTAAGAAATAAGGTGGTTTGATTATCTTATTTTATTTGATTTTGATTGATATATTCTTGTTTGAAAACCTTATGTGTAAGAGGACAATTTTTCGCATCGTGTCCATTTTTTAGTATCACAAATGTTTTAGGACTTCTCATCCCTTATAGTACATTTCATCTCCGTGTTGTCCTCTTTCATTTCATTAATGGTTATAAGTGGTTTGTCAGAGTTGCAAACTATTTTACATGCATGCAATGGATGAGGTTGAGGATGAGCTCATGAATGCACAACTAAAGGAGAGAAAAAGAAGGAAAAGAAAATGACTTGGAGATTCCTAGGTTTAGGAAGAGGTTTTCTATGTTGTGACTTTTTAATATCTTGGAAATTCAAGTTATTTGGAATTTTTTTTTTACAGAAATATACATTTCATTTTTCTCATTTCTACATTAGAACAATAAGTAATAAGCGGTCTTTTTAAAGTTATACATAAAATATTTGATGAAAATTATTAACATCTTTATATTTTTGTATTATATATTTTTGCATAGTAATGTAAAACAGTTTGACCAAAACAATTTCAATACAAAATCTATATATATATATATATATTATTTTACATAACAAGAAAATTGTTATTAACTATTCATATTTAGTATTAATGTACATTATACATATGTTTGATTTTTATGACTTGCACATATGGTATTTGTTGCACATCTCATATATTTATAAGAAATATTTCACATTATGTATAAGACTTGTTTATATTTATACATATAACTTTGTGATGACCATTTATTTGTAAAATTACCAATTATATATATAAGAAAAACATAATGATTTTTATTAGTAATTTAAGTTTTAAGATAAATTTCTATATCACTGTTGTTATAAATAACTTTACTTCTTGATATATGTATATTTTCTTACTATATCAATACAATTAACAAATTTAAAAAAATTTGAGTGATTATTTGAAATGCTTGTTTGGGATATTTACATTTGCAACTATAATTTGAAATGAAGTGTGCAAATATCTCTTTAAATTATATATTTTCAATTTTTTTTTAATTGTAATATATATATATATATATATATATATATATAAACGCTCAAATCCTTCTTATATAACAGTACATCTACATATACATGTATTAAATTTAACAATACTATTATGATAAAAGTTGCATTAAGAAAATGTGATGATAAAATTTTTGTAAATTAAAAAGATATTTATTATTTTTTACAAATCCAAGTTAAGTATGTTAATTATATTTTTTAAAATATTGATTTTAAATACATTACTTATTTAATATAAATTATTTAAAAAACATGAATTATAATCTTAAATTAAAATTAATAATAAAAAATATTCAAATTCGAGAAATAAATGATTATCATGTTATATATTTAATTAATAAAAAATATAAAGTATTAAAATTTGAGGCAAACAAATAATCATTAATGTTGTATATTTAATTAATAAAAATGAATTGTTATTAAAATTATATATTTAATTAAAAAAAATTATATAAATTTGACTTTCTTCATACATTATATTTTCCTTTAATTTTTTTATTATTTTAAAAACTATATTTTATTAATATACACATTTAAGTTATTATCTTGAAAAGAAAATAAAACGTTTTACGAATCCTTAAAACCTCAAAACTAAATTACATAGACATCAATTATCAAGAATAATATAATACAAAATAAATTATCGTAAAAATATAATAAAAAATAAAATATCATAAATATGATATTAGTCGGAACTATCACTTAGCATTTTAAAAGTAAAATGAAAGTATTAAAATAATTGAATTACGTTGAAAATGGCTCTAAGGTCTTCTCACGCAGTCTAATTCTAACGAAACTTTGAGCACTATTTCTAAAGATAAAGGCCTTTCTTTAATAATGGTTGAATCATTATATACACGTTTTCACCATGATATAACATTTAATTTACTACCACCCAATGTGTAATTTAGAACATACAATAGTTATGTGCAAAGGTGTTAATATGAGATAAACCTAGTAACACTAAGGTTTTTATGTTTTTTATATTTTGATTTATAGAACAGCATTTTTTTAGTGATATTGTATATATTAAAATTAAATTTCATTTACTAAATATTTGTCATGCTATTTACTTTCCTACAATTTTAAGTCATCAAAAATATAATAATTTTGTAATCTTTTTTATATGGAAATGACATTTTAAAGAAATTAAAGTAATACCATACCTTTGAAAAACCAGACTTCTTTAAAGTGAAATAAATCAATTTTAATTTCAATAAAGTTTACCGCCATAATCATTATCAATAACTATATAATAATAATTTTGATATATATATATATATATATATATATATATATATATAT